>PVJL010014351.1:0-28391 GCA_004026885.1 Lyroderma lyra | reverse complement strand
GTGTGCACCTCGGTCCCAAATGAATGAATCGCCATGGTCAGGGGTCACCTGCCTTCTCCCTCTCTGTTAACCCCAGAGAAGGGGTTCTGGAAGAATGGGACAGGATGTGACTGTGTGTGCTGAACACCTGAGAGTCAGATACTGTGAACCTGGGGTGGGATGTGGGTGAAGAAAAATGGAAAAGGTTGGATCCAAGGAAGGAGGCGAAGTAGTGCAGGGTGTCCGTAAATGTGCAGTGACCAAGGAGCCCTGCTGTCCCATCACTGTCCACAGGCCTGGGAGGAGGACACGGCCTCAGCCCAGGTCTCCTCCTGCTCCAGATCCGAGATCACACAGAAGCCACTGCTAGGGCCGGACTTGTGGAAGCAAAGCAAAGCAGGGAGGGTTAATGTACTAGTAATAAGCTTGCAATCCTCACCTGAATTTTAGAAAGGACGACGACAACAGGTGAAAAAGTCAGAACTAGGGAACTCAGGGTGTCACTCCCAGTCTTGTGACCTTTATATAAACACATGGCCCAAGGACTGCTCCAGGGGACACATGGGAACTTAAAAGGCATAGAGAATGGCTTGCCATCATGTAATAAGTCTGTCCTGGCTCCGCTCTTGCTTATCCCGAGGCCAGCAGGAGAGGAGGTCACCTACCTGCTGCAGGAGAGGGCGAGAATGGTCCCTGCATGCTCTGCTGCTAGCTCAACTTGCTCCCTCCCCAGCCCCCAAGCACACAGGAAGCAGGGAGACCAAAACAACTTTTCTAGAGCAGGGGTCCCCAACCCCCAGCCACGCACCTGCCTAGTATACTGGCCTTGGCCTGTTAGGACCTGGGCCACACAGCAGGAGGTGAGCAATGGTGGAGAGAACAACCAGAGCTCCATCCGTATTTACAGATACTCCCCATCACGGGCATTACTGCCTGAGCTCTCTGCCTTCTGTCCGATGGTGGGGACATTAGATTGCTTGTATAATTATTTCATTAAATATTACAATGTAATAATAATAGAAATAAAGTATACAATAAATGTAATGTGCTTGAATCATCTCAAAACCACCCCCACCACCCCACAGAAGAATTGTCTTTCACAAAACTGTTTCTGGGTGCTGAAAATGTTGGGGACTTCCTTTTCTTTCTTCCTTTTGCACAGGGCAGGGCATTTCACTAATCTCTTGAGGTTTGTGTAAGAAACCTAGGCCAAGTGCAGATAAGGAAAGTACTGCAAACTCCCTGGGGCTTTCCCTGACCTTTTTCTGGGCCGTCTTTATCAGCAAAGCCATCCTGGGCTGCAGGTTGGACAGGCTTTAATTTGTACCTGCATATTTTCACTGGGCTGATTTTCAACCCCGGTGAGGATAATGAGCAGTCCTCCCGCAGAGGTTGGAGGAGCCATTGGATGCAGTTTAGGCTCTTGGAGATTGCCTTCCTTGAAAAATCACGCAAATCTTTGTCAAATTCTAGGAGTAAGCTGCAGTTCCAGCAAAGACATCCCATAGCATTTCAAAGGACAAAGAAGGTGATGATCTCTTCAGCCTCTCCTTACCAAGTATTTGGCTCCCTTCAATGCCCCACAACCTGGCTCCCTGGTGTTGAGCTGTTTAATCCTTGCACTCCTATTAACAGTATATATTAACACACACACACACACACACACACAGAGGGTGCCAAAAATGCATACACATTTTAAGAAAGGAAAAAACGGTATTACATTGTAATACACAATATATACTGATAACAAAAGATGAATAAAAGTCATGTTTGACTTCTGCAATTACAAGAGGGACTCAAAGTGGTGACCATCAGCGTCCAGACACTTAGGATCATGGTGAACTACTACTTGAGCAACACTGACCAAAGTGTCCACTTGTATTGCAGTGCACGCCATTTCAGTTTCTTCCCAAAGTACTGCCAGTGTAGCCGGTTTTCTATGGCACACCACATCCTTTAGGGTCCCCCATAGGTAGAAGTCAAGGGGTGTTAAGTCAGGAGAACATGGAGAAAACTCAACATTCTCGAATTTCAAATACCATTTCAAAATGGTCTTGCTCTCCTCAAATGACAATCGTGTTACTGTCACTTGGTGATGCTAGCATTCATTTCATTAGTGCCATCTTTTGAGTGGACATCATAGTACACATTGCTACCATAATTCAATTCAACTTTGAAAAATAATACACAGATAACATCTTTTAAAATGTGTATACATTGTTTTGGCACCCCAGTATATATATATATATATATATATATATATATATATGGGCTGTCTGGAAAGTATCCAGTGATGTGATATGAAAAATAGAGGCATTTATGGCTGGATTTTTTTTTTTTTTGGACAGCTTTTATATACTATTAAAGCATAGTTGGCACAACAATATTATTAATTACTGGCTTTTTCTGCTGTGGATCTATAGAATAATCTCAAGTCCCTTACTATACAAATACACCAGACCACTAGAGGACATGTTAAAGGATCCAAGTCCTGGTTCCATAATGTGTCTAGGATGTACTTTAAGGATCACCAGAACTTAAAATCTCAGTGCCACCTGGCCCCTCTTCTTACCTCCTACAGCCAATCCTTCGCCAATATGTATTTCTGATCGTACACAGCGGTTTTCACATCTTTTCTTTTTAAGGCCACACTCACTTCCTTCAGGCCCTCTCGTTGATACCGTACAATTAGACTCTCCACAGTCTTTTCAGCCTTATTGCATCTTAGACACACTAGTCATCTAAGCATTTAGAACCCACTTTCCATCATATTAATTTCTGTTTAATTCTTCTCAGTGGGGTTCGATTGCATACATAATTAAGTGTAACCTAACCCTGGCATCTCCTCACACTAAGCTCAACTTTGTATTTTCCAGTTTTAACTTTCTAGTTCCTATTTCACACATCCAACTCTAATATAACTGCTTGGAAAAGCTGAAGCTTTCTTACATATGTACCTTTTTTTTTTTCATAACTACTATGCCCGACTTTCATTTGAAACTTTTCCCATATGAGTTGGGTCTGGTTTTGTTTTTCTTCACAACCTCCACGGCTCTAAGTGCGAAGTCATTCTCATAGCTGATTTTCAGTAGGCTTTTGTGGAATAGATTTAGAAAATGAAGTCCCTCTAATACAATTCAAAATCTGTTCTATCACAGTTACGACAGGCACTGTTCTAGGGTTACAGATACAAAAGTGAACACAATAAGAAGGATAAGTTCCTGCCCTCATGGAACCTAAGTTCAAGGGTAGGTGACAAAGACATTAAACAAGTAAGCACCATAGTTAGAATGTCATAGGAGATGTGAGTTATAGAGAAAAGTAGAGTGGGAGGAGGGTTATGGAGTAACGGAAGTAGGGGTGAAAATTTAAATCTGGTGATTACAAAGGGTCCCATTGAGAAGGGGACATTTGAGCAAAATTCTTAAAGGGGTAAGAGAATGAATTTGTGGCTACCGAGGGAAGGGGCTATAGACCTTATCTAAAAAATACTCTAGCTGAATTTTAAAAGGTTTTCAAATAGAGACTTAACGTACTCTCATGACCCAAAATCTTTTAAAAGAAAATTAGCTTTAAAATTGATCCTTAATAGTAAAATTTTTGTTTCTAGACTCCACTATGACTCTTACTGCCAATTATTTTATTCTTCCAGCATCTAAAACTTCACTTTTCCCAGGCAATATTTGTGGTTTTAATCTTTCCAATGCATTTGCTCCATACTTCTTGTTATGGGGTGGTATTTATTTCCATTCAGGAAGACATATTTAAACAACAAGCTTTGAATCATATTCTTTTAGTAATGCATTATATTTTTAAAAAATAACTTCATTTCTGATTATAAAAGTAAAACATACTCATTGAAAAAATTGTAGAAAAATATCAGAAAGATATAAAGAACAGAATAAAGATATAATTCTAGCTTTCAGAGACAACCACTGTCAAATTCTGTGGCCTAGTACTCCAGATTTTATTCTGCATATTACAGGGCACATTACAGTTTTCAAATTAGATGTATTAAAAAATTAAAATGTGACCCACTTGCTTTAATGTTTGGAGCAAATTGGTGACAGTTCAAAATTACATGATATTTTTGTTTTAATTATTAAAAAAGCATCTTGTGAATTTAAGGATTTACTGTCAGGACTTTTTTTTTCATAATTTACTAAGGCTATGAAGAGTTCATTTATTGATGTGACTAATTCATCTAGATTTTGATCTCTAGGTCAAATTCACCATCATGGATAAATAAGCCAGAGTTTACCCATTAGTGGCAAGACTGTAGCTTTACAAATTACAAGGCCTGGTACACACATCCCATAATTTTATACAGATGCTGTGGTAAAAGAAGTCTCTGGTGATACCTTCCAAATTAATCAAATAGCTGCTTGTGTATCTATCTCATTGCTTAGCTTATCACATTATCTTTTTCATATGTTTCTCGGAAGTGTTCATCTAGTTATTCTCTGAACAGATGGTTCCCTGAAGTTACTTCATTCAGGGTAGAGTAATTAAGCATGAACATTATGACACAAAATATGGTCTTGTCTTCCAGAAGAAGTGCTACAAAATCCTGTAGATGGGGTACATATATACAAAGTGTCTTCAGGTACGTTGTGTTTTGTATGTGGGTAGTTCCCTGGCCGGGAATCGAACCCAGGCCGCAGCGCTGACAGCGCCAGCGCCGAAACCTTAAGCCAACACGCCATCAGGGAACTCCGACATTGTGTTTAGAAAAGAGAATGAAAGAGGCCAGGATTTGAGTAAAAGAGGTCACAAGCAGAAAAGAAGCTGTTGTTCCTGTATTTCCAGTTGGTAAGGAAAGAGCTTTTAGAGCTCACTGGCAATCCAGCTACCTGAGGCTTTGTGTGATAAATCCCAAGTGAACATGTCAGATTTTTCTAGGGCCTGATCTTTCTGCGTGAACCTTTTGGATTATAAAACAGTTGTGAAGCATTTGCTGCTTAGGCACACTAAATGCCTGGTTTGAATTCAGACATTCGGAAGTTGCATTAAATCTTAAAGGTGTAAAGTTTAGTCTAATCTAGTTGATTTACACAGTGATGATGAACGGGAAGAAAGCCCCATCCTAAAATGTGTTTTGGAAGTTTGTAGGGATTGCTTTATTTCTCACGATGACTGGAAGATGCAACACTAGCATTTAACTGGTGAGGACTAGGAAGGCTACACCACCTGCAGTGCAAGGAAATATCTCACACAACAAAGTATCTTCCTTGGTTTGCACAACCTTGCAGTGCTCCACCAGCATAAACCCACTATACATGTAGGTCGGTGGTACTTCGGTAGGTTTTAATAATGAAGACTTTGTTGTTGTTGTTAGTTTTATAACAAGTTACAAAAAACAGAAAACCAACCCTGTAATTTAGAAGAAGGTGATACGGAGAGTAGGAAAGACAAATAGATTAAAGACCTAGTCTTTGAATCATTTATTAACTCTGAGATTCTTTCCTATGTGATGTGCGATGATAGTTCTAAAAATAATTAGTAGTCAATAACTGAAAAGGGAGCTATTAGTACTGATTGAATAATTTCCCTTTTAAAAACCATTGTATTTGTTATCACTGATGACACATGGTAAGCATCTCATTATGTCACTTGTAGAAGTGATGAAACTGTGTGACGGCACACTCATAAACAAGCATTTTGCAAATCTGCAGTTTTGTAAATCTGACAGCCTTGGTGGAGTATATTAACACTATTCCCTTATTTGTTTGTAGGAATGTCATATGTCCTCATTTTCTCCAGTAAGAGGGTATGTTGTCTTGGCACTTACTCTGACTTCATTTAAATTTATTTCTCTTATCACCTACAAATACGAATCACATTTGTTCCCCTGCTATTTCAATTTTCTGTTTTTCTTGCATGGAATACCTTCTGATCCTCTTACTTTTCTTAAATCTAATTCTATTGATTACAAGTAGTTGCAAAGATCTGATCACTTTATATCTTTCAGTGCTTCACTTCAACCCAAAGTGTGTGTGGTGCAAGGACCAGCAGCTTGAACTTCACCTGGGGGCTTGTTGGAATTGCACAATCTGTGCTCCCTCCACAACTACTGAATCGAATCTGCATTTTTTGACCAGATCCCCCGGGCATTCATAGCCCAACTAAGGTTTGAGAAGCACTGTGACAATGTAGCCATGCCCTACGGTTCATATATTGAAACATTGGAAAATTATATAATATTTTATTATAAATTGTGTCATGGGCTGAACTATGTCCCCTCAAAATTCATATATGGTAGCCCTTACCCCCAGTACCTCATAATGTCATTGTATTTGGAGACAGGGCTTTTGCAAAAGTATTTAAATTAGAATGAGGCACTTAAAGTAGGACTTAATTCAATCTGACTAGGATCAAAACAGTATGACAAAAACAGACACATCAATCAATGGAATGGAACAGAAAGCCGAGAAATAAACCTTGAACATGTGGTCCATTTATGTCAAAGGAACAAGAACGTAGAATGGAAAAAGGACAGTTTCTTCAGTAAAGGGTGTGGAGAAAACTGGACGGCCACGTACAAAAGAATAAAACTGGACCCCTATCTTACACCACATACAAGAATAAACTCAAGATGGATTGAAAACTTACATGGAAGACCTGACACCATGAAACTGCCAGAGGAAACATAGCGGGTAAGCGCCTTGACACTGGTCCTTACTGCTCCTTTCCCTTCTGCTAGTTTAGAAAGTCAGATGCACTTTATTTTTCCCACTGATAATCCTTCAAATTTAAATATTCATTTTATTATTTGACAGAGTCAAAATTGATGATTTCGTTCTCATCCTGAACAATTCCGGAACTTCAGTGTATTTTAATTTTGAGCACACCACTCTCATCGTTACATGTTGTGGCTGCCTTGTATTTTAGCACATCCCTCTTAATCCAGGAGTTACATAAGAATTTGTTTTCTTTACACATTTGGGTAGAAGGGCCTTTGTTTTGTGATAATGTTAGTAAGCCTAGTTTTATTGTATTGTGGTTAGAGAATGTGGTCAGTTTTCAATGGGCACTTGAAATGAAGGTATATTATTTATTTTAAGGGAACACGATGTATCATGTTTCATTGAATCTAAGTCATAATTTCTTTCTTTAACATTTTAAAACCCCTGATTGAGATTCATCTTTCATTTTGGCATCTTATAATTACTTTTGGCCCAGTGGCAATCATAATACAGTTGCTATAGTTGGCATATGCGCAAATGTGGTCACAGTTGTTTATATCACTGACACTTCAATTTAGTTATGTTTACATTGCTAACTCTACACACGTTGGGTTTAATTTCCATTTTAAATTTGGTTGAAAATATTATAGTATATTTGGCATTGAAACTAAAAGTTATTGGGTACACAGAAAGACTTGGAAACAAAACAGACAGGTGTAAATTTGATACTAGTAAAGCAAATACTGTTGATGGAAGAAATACTATGATTCCACATTTTCTTGCAAAAAACAACCAAAGATTTTACAGAACCTTACAACAGTAAAGGACAATAACTATCAGTAGATGAATCTGTGTGACATTTTGTTCCTGAGAAAAATGCAAGAGGACAACTTTTATCTATCAAACAAGACAACTAAATTTAGGAGAAATATAAAGAAGTCCCTCAAAATAGATTAAATAAATTTAATAACAAGCAGAGAATAGTGACATTTCTTAATGCATTTTGCAGAGCTATAAATAAGGCATTGTGTTGTAGCTTAAATGACAACATTCATTTTCTTAATACTACATAAAATGCTTTATAAGAGGGTTCCCTGGTGGTGTAGTGGCTAGGCTTTGGCACTCTCAACACTGCAGCCTGGGTTCGATTCCCAGCCAGGGAACCACTCCCCAAAAAATGTTTTATAATTGAAGGCATATTCAATGAAATGCAATATATTGGCCAGCTCTACCTTACTATGTTATCGATGTGTCTATAGACTCACATCCTCCTTTAAGATTTATTTGATCTGTAATATCTGCTCTTTGAATATTGCTACTGTGTTTTAAATAAATAAATAAATATACAGCTGTCTGGAAAAAAAGTCTAGCCATAAATGCCTCTATTTTTCATATTACATGGCTGGATACTTTCCAGACAGCCCACATGTATCCATAACTATTACATCATCATTCTAAATTGTAGCATTTAATATTATAAGGAGACTTTTGTGATCTCATTTCATGTTTTGTTTTGTTTTGTTTTGGTATGAATTCCTATCGCCTGATGTTAAGATTGCAACTCTTGCTTTCCTTTTATTTGCATTTGCCTAGAGTACTTTTGCCTATCCTTTTATTTTCAATCTTTGCAAGTCACTTTGGTGTGTTTCTTTTACATACTGTAAAGTTTGGGTCTTTGCTTTGTGATCCAATCTGAAAACATTTTTATTTTTTCATGTGACAGATATAATTGATCTATTTTCTCATTTTCTTTTCATTTTTGTTTTTATAAATTTTTTTGTTTTATAATTTTAAAATTCTTTTATAATGTAATTTGTTTCCTTTGTTTTGGATAATTTTAATATTTGGAGAAGTTTGTGTTTTTTGTGACCTTTATAATTTAAAATTGTTGCATTAGAAAATATATGCTTTTGCAAATTATGTATCTGATAAAGAAATATTATACCCATAATATACAAAAGACCCCTTACAATTCAATAATAAAAAGGGACAAGAACCCAATTTAAAAACGGGCAAAGTATTTAAATAGATACTTCCTTAAGAATGGACATGAATGATTAATAAACACATGAAAAAACGCTCAACACATTAGTATTAGGGAAATGCAAATTAAATCTACAATGAGCTACTATTTTATATTTCTTATGTCATAGATTGAATGTCTGTGTCCTCCCAAAATTTATGTTTTGAAGCCCTGTGTGACTATATTTGGAAATAGAGTCTTTATGGAAGTAAATGAGGTTAAATGAAGTCCTATGGGCAGAGGTCTAATTTGCTAGCATTAGAATTTATAAAAAGAAAAAGAGAGACCAGAGCTTGCTTTCTTCACATACACACAAAGCAGAGGTCATGTGAGCACACCAAGAGATGGTGCCCACCTACAAGCCAGGAGGAATAGAGCCCCACCAGGAATCAAACCAGCTGGCACCTTGATCTTGGACTTCCCAGTCTCTAGAACTATGAGAAATCTTTCTCTTATTTAAGCCATTCAATCTATGGCATTTCTTTATGATAGACGTGAAGTAATAAACATTCGAATAGCTATAATTTAAAAAAGACAGATAATAAAAGGTGCTGTTGAACATATGGAGAAATTAAAACACTCATATATTGCTGGTGAGACCATAAAATGATGCAAACTATTTAGAAAACAGTTTGTCAGTTCCTCAAAATGTTAAACATAGACTCCTTATAAGACCCAGCAATTCCACCCCTAGGTATCTACCCAAAAGAAATTGGGAAGCATATGTACACTCAAAGCTTGTACATGAATATTCATGGCAATATTTTGTCTATTCATAATAGACAAAAAATGGAAATAACTCAAATGTTCATCAGCTGATGAATGAATCAACGAATGTGGTATATCCATACAATAAAATATCATTTGTCAATGAAAAGGAATCAAGTGCTGGTACATGCTACAACATGGAGGAACCTTGAAAACATTATGCTAAGTGAAACAAGCCCGACACGAAAGGACAACTGCTGTATGATTCCACTTATATGAGGTACCTAGAGTAGTCGAATTCATAGAGAGTAGAATAGTGGTCACCAGGGACTGTGGGGCAGGGAGGAATGGGGAATGATTGCTAATGGATATGGTCCATTTGGAGTGACAAAAATGTTTCAAAATTACTTTGTGGTGATCATGGCATAACTCTGTGAAAACCACTGAATTGTATAATTTAAGTGGGTGACCTTTATGGTATGTAAAGTATATCTTAACAAACCTGTTAAAAAAAAACAAAACAACAACAAAAATCCCCAAAAACCAACCCTCCCAAAAAAACAAAACAAACATAATTTGATTTAAAGTTCCATACATTTCAAATATGGAAAAATATATGCAAATAATATATATAAAACTGAACAGGCTACAATAATATCAGATATAATAGACAATAAAGAAAAAACATTAAAAAGGATCACTACATATTAATAAAAGGCTCAATTCAAGTAGAAGATATATAAGGTCGAAGCTTTTATGCATTTATTAACATCGCAGCAAAATTTATTAGAACTATGAGGGGAAATGAGGTAATCCACCATCAAAGAAGGAGATTTTAATATATCTCTCTCAATAAAAGATTCTTCAAGCAGAAATTAAAAGCCCAATCTAATGAGGATACAATCAGACACATTTTTCTCAGGCACACATGCAACATTTTCAAGATCTGTATAGATGCTAGGCTGCAAAATAAAACAGAAAACCATAAAAACAAAGAGACCACAATCTCTGTTTGTAACACAAAAATAATAAATCCCAAAGATGAGTATTCTGAAAAGAGCAAAAATTGATTCCCTGTAAGAAGGATCAAGAAAAAAAGGAAGACACAAACAACATTAGGAATGAAAAATGATTCATCAGTATACATACAAGAGAGATTAATAAGAAGAAACTGGAACAATGTTATCCTAATAAATTTGAAAACTTTCATAAAATAGATAAATTTATGTAAAATATGACTTAATAAAACAAATCAAGACAAGCTGGAAAAACCAAATAGTCTTATAACTAATAAAAAAATTGAGTTAGTGCTTTAAAATCTTACCCTGCCAAAACCCCAATCAACAGGCTTCAAACAATTTTACCAAAAATTCAGGTGCCAGGTAATCACAATCTTATTCTACAGCATAGAAAAAGAACAAAACTTTTCTTTCTCTCTTTTTTTTAATAAATATATGTTTTTTATTGTTAGACTTACTGGGGTGACATTGGTTAGCAAAAATTACATAGGTTCCATGTGTACAGTTCTACAGTGCATCATCTATTTTTTGCATTATGTGTTCACCACTGTGAGTTCTTTCCATCACCATATATTTGGCTCGCACACCCCTCTTCTCCCACCCACTCCCCAGTTGCCCCGAGATAACCAACCATTAAACTATTGATGGTGTCCATGAGTTTTGTATGTTTGTTTTTTCTTTGTTGCTTTCAGTTTTATATTCTGCATATGAGTGAAGTCATACGGTTCTTGGTTTTTTCTGTCTGGCTTATTTTGCTTAGCATGATTATCTCTAGGTTCACCCATTTTGTTGCAAATGGCAGTATTTCATCTTTTCTTATAACTGAGCAATATTCCAATTGTGCATATATACCACAGATTCTTTATCCAGTCATCATCGAAGTCATTTTGTCCATGTCTTGGCCACTGTGAACAGCACTATGATGAACATTGGGGCACATAAGTCTTTGCGGACTAAGGTTTTCAATTTTGGGGGTAGACACCCAGAAGGGGGGTTGCTGTGTCATATGGTAACTCCATTTCCAATTTTCTGAGGAACCTCCACACTGTCTTTCATAGCGGTTGTACCAATTTGCATTCCCACCAGCAGTGTGCAAGGATTCCTTTTTCTCCACATCCTCTCCAGCACTTGTTGTTGCTTGTCTTGTTGATAAGTCATTCTACCAGGTATGAGATGGTAGCTCATTGTGGTTTTGATTTGCATTTGCCTGATAGCTAATGAGGTTGAGAATTTTTTCATATGTCTGTTGCCCATTTGTATTTCTTCGAATGAAAAGTGTCTTTTTAGGTCCTCTGCCCACTTTTTAATTGGATTGTTTGTTTTTTTTGTTGTTACGTTGTATTAGTTCTTTATATATTTTAGATATTAGACCCTTATCAGATGTGTTGTTTGCAAATATTTTCTCCTATTCAGTTGGCTGTCTCTTTGCTTTCTTAATGGTTTCTTTTGCCATGCAGAGTTTTTTAGTTTGATATAGTCCCATTCATTTACTTTTCCTTCTATTTCCCTTGCCTTTGAGGTCAGTTTCATGAAGTCTCCCTTGAGCTCTAGGTCTATAAGTTTAGTACCAATGTTTTCTTCTATACAGTTTATTGTTTCAGGTCTTATGTGAAGGTCTTTATTTATTTTGGGTTAATTTTAGTATATAGTAAGAGTTCACAGTTCAGATTCATTGTTTTGCATATGTTTCTCCAGTTTTCCCAGCACCATCTACTGAAGAGGCTATCTTCCCCCCATTGCATATTTTTTGATCCTTTATCAAATTATTTGTCTATAGATTTGTGGATTTATTTCTGGGTTTTCAGTTTTGTTGCATTGGTCTCTGTGTCTGTTTTTCTGCCAATACGAAGCTGTTTGGATTATTGATGTTTTGTAGTATAAATCGAAATCGGGGAGTGTGATACCAACAGCCTTATTCCTTTTATGTAGTATTGCTTTGGCAATTCAAGGTTTTTTTGTGGTTCTATACAAATCTGACAATTTAAAAAATCATTTCATGCAAATATGTTTGTGGGATTTTGATGGAAAATGCATTAAATCTGTAAATTGCTTTGGGTAACATGGACATTTTAACAATGCTAAGTCTTCCTATCCATGAATATGAAATATCTTTCCATTTCTTTGTGTCCTCTTCAATTTCTTTCAAAAGTGTCTTACAGTTTTCCATGTACAAGTCTGTCACATTCTTTGTTAATTTCCAGGTATTTCATTTTTTTATTGCAATAGCAGAAGGTATTGACTCTCTCATTTCTTTTTCTGAAGATTCATTGTTTGTATATATGAATGCTATTGATTTTTTGTACATTGAATTTGTATCCTGTGACTTTGCTATATTTGTTTATTGTTTCTAATAGTTTCCTGGTGGAGTCTTTGAAATTTTGTATATAAAGGATCATGTTATCTGCAAATAGTGACAATTTGACCACTTCTTTCCCAATTTGGATACCTTTTATTCCTTTCTCTTGCCTGATTGCTCTTGGTAGAACTTCCAGTACTATATTGAATAGCCGTGGTGACCGAGGGCATCCCTGTCTTGTTCCTGATTTTAGGGAAGTGGGCTTCAGCTTTTCCTCATTCAGTATGATATTAGCTGAGGGTTTGTCATATATGGTCTATATTATGTTTAGATACTTTCCTTCTGCACCCATTTTATACAGTGTTTTGATCATACATGGATGTTGTATCTTGTCAAATGCTTTTTCTGCATCAATTGATATGATCATATGGTCTTTCTTCTATTTTGTTTATGTGGTATATCACATTGATTGATTTTCGTATGTTGAACCATCCTTGTGCTCCTGGGATGAATCCCACTTGATCATGGTATGTAATCTTTTCAATGCATTGTTGTATTCTATTTGCTAATATTTTGTTTATAATTTTTGCATCTGTGTTCATCAGAGATATTGGTCTATAGTTTGTGTGTGTGTGTGTGTGTGTGTGTGTGTGTGTGTGTGTGTGTTGTCTTTACCGGGCTTTGGTATTAGGGTGATGTTGACCTCATAGAATGAGTTAGGAAGTATTGCCTCATCTTCAATTTTTTGGAAGAGTCTGAGGAGTATAGGCATTAATTCTTCTTTGAATGCTTGGTAAAATTTGTTGATGAGACTGTCTGGTCTGCGGCTTTTGCCTCTAGGGAGGTTGTGGATAGTCATTTTAATTTCTTTACTATTGATTAGTCTATTTAGATTATCCAGTTCTTCTTGGTTCAGTCTAGTTAGGCAATAAGTTACTAGGATCTTGTCCATTTCTTCTAGGTTGTTACATTTCATGGCATAAAGCCCTTCATAATATTTTCTTATAATCCTTTGTATTTCTGTGGTATCAGTAGTAATTTCTCCCCTTTCATTTTTCATTTTGAATATTTGTGTCCTTTCCTTTCATCCTTTGATTAGTCTAGCCAGGGGTTTGTCAATTTTGTTGACTTTCTCAAAGAACCAGCTCTTTGTTGCATAAATATTCTCTATTGTCTTTCTGTTTTCAATTTAGTTTAGCTCTGCTTTAATTTTTATTATTTATTTCCTTCCGCTGACTCTGGTTTTTTTCCTATTCTTTTCCTACTTCCTTAAGATGGGATGTTAGGATGTTTACTTGTGATTTTTCTTGTTTCTTAAGATAAGCCTGTGATGCTATAAATTTCTCTCTTATTATTGCTTTCACTGTGTCCCAATAATTTTGATATGTTGTATTTTCATTGTCATTAGTTTCCATGTATTTTTTAATCTCTTATTTGTTCTTTGATCCAGTCATTTTTAAATAAGATATTGTTTAATCTCCATGTATATGTGGTTTTTTCTGCTTTCCTTTTACTGTTGATCTCCAATTACAGTTTTGTCATCTGAGAATATACTTGGTATGATTTCAATCTTTTCGAATTTGCTGAGGGTACATACATTCATGTCCCAGCATATGGTCTATCCTTGAGAATGTTCCATGTGAACTAGAAAAGAAGTATAGTCTTTTTTTGCTGGATGAAGTGTCTCGTAAGTGTCAATTATGTCCAATTGTTGTAATGTGTCATTTAGAGCTGATATTTTCTTATTTATTTTCTATTTGGATGATCTATCATGGCTGTCAAGGGGGTGTTTAGGTGCTCTACAATGATTGTGCTTTTGTCAGTTTCTCCTTTCAGATCTGCTAGAAGTTGCTAACAAACCTTTTCTAAATCATGTTATTAAGTAAGTATGGCTTTAATACCAAAAGGAAATATTAGAAGAGGAAAATAGAATTTAACTTCACTTATTAACATTAAAATAAAATTCTCCCAAATATTTACAAATTTAATTTAACAATGTATGTATAATAAAGATAATATATCTTAATTAATTTGATTTTACTCCAAAAATGTAATGTTGAGCCAACATAAGACAATGTATTGGATTATTTCACCATATTGAAACATTTCAATACACGGAGAAAAACTTTCCCAGATGCAACTCTAGATGAAAGGTAAAACAATAAAGCCTTTAGAGGAAATCATAGAAGAATATCCTCTTGATATTGGAAGAAGGAAAGATTTTTTAAATGGGACATGAAATGCACTAACCATAAAGTGGACTATATTAATATTTAAAACTTCTATTCATCAAAAGATGCCATTAAGAGATAATGAAAGCAATTCACAAAGTAAGAGAAGATATTCATTGCACATCCATCTGATAAAACACTTGTCTCTAGAATACATAATAACTCCTACAAATCAAAAAGAAAAGGAGAGACAATCCTAATATTAATAGAAAAAATAGGGACATGATTTAAACAGTTCCATAAAAGAGGATATCTGAATAGTCAATAAGCATATGAAAGGGTGCTGTATTAGTAGTCAGAGAAATGCAAATTAAAACTATGGTGAGATACCATTACCATCCCACAAAAATGGCTAATATTAACAAGATAACAAATAACAAGGGTTGATAGGCTGTAGAAGAACTGGGATTTTCAGACAGTTTTGGTGCAAGTGTAACATCCAACAAAATTTGGAAAAATTTTGGCAATGTCAATTAAATATGAACATATGTATCTCCTATACCAGAGATTTCATTCCTAGGTATATACCCAACAAAAATTCTTACATAAGTCACCAAAAGAAATGCACTAAAATTACTATAGCAGCACTATTTGTAATAGTCCCAAACTGGAAACAATCCAAAAGCTTATCAATAATAAAATGAAAAATCCAACTGTGAAATAATCACACAATGAACTACTATATAGCAGAGAAAAATAGTGGGGACCACTCATGTACCCTTTCTCTGGAGCTGACAGAGGATGTGGCTTTAATTAATGGACTAAACCAAAATAGAAGAAGGTATAGATTCTGAGTTAACAAGGACCCAACACAATAGAGAGACAAAAGGATTCTCCAGAGGTGAGATCCCAGAGCAAGAGCTACTCAGCAGGCCTGGAGGTCCACCTACCCTGACAGGAGCCCATTGGGAAGCTTCAGAGTGATTTCTGTGCAGGGAAGAAATGGACTCAATACTTAATCTATTTGACCTGATTGAGAAGAGACTTTCAAAACTGGGGTAAAGTTTAGGGTTTGCTATAATCTGAATGTTTGTGTCCCTCCAAAATTCATATATTGAAATCCTAACACCAGTAGGTGGGGGCCTTTGGAAGGTGCTTAGGTCATGAGGGAGGGTGGAACCCTTATAAATGGGATTAGTGACATTATAAAAGAGATTCTTAGCTCCTTCTGTCATGTGAAGATACAATGAAAAGTCTGCAACCAGAATGATGACCCTCACCTAACCATGCTGGTACCCTGATCTCAGACTTCCAGCTTCCAAAATTGGGGTAAATATATTTCTGTTGTTCATAAGCTACCCAGTCTGAGGTATTCTATTAGAGTACCCCAAGTAGACTAAGACAGGCTCAAATTACTAGAAAGAACAACTTCTCAAAAAAATTTAAGGAAATGGGAAAAGAAATGATTAAATCTAGGATAGGGAAGTAGAGGTGGGGCAGGAAGGAATGGTATACAGAAAAGGGAGAACCTTTGTAATATACCACCTGGCTCAGCAGTGAATAGTGTTTCCATAGTCATAATAATAAAATACCAAACATCTATCTAAATATGCTTACAACATAACTCTATTTGGGGATATGGGAAATACGCCTCTGTGTGTGTGTGTGTGTGTGTGTGTGTGTGTGTGTGTGTGTATGAGAGAGAGAGAGAGAGAGAGAGAGAGAGAGAGAGCTCATGTTAATTCCTTATCTCCCATAGTGTGAAATCATTACATAATGCCTAAAATTGGAAATTCAAGAAGTGGTATTATAAGCATATTATTTACAGATATGAAGACAAATATCAAAAGAATAAGCAAAATAGTTAAAAGCATTGCCCTGGAAAGTAGGAGATGGAAGTGGAATGTGGGTGGGGTGACAGGTTGGGAGCTGGGAAATAGCTGGGATTTTTTAAAAATAATAAACCTTATAGAACTACTTGACTCTCTACACTTGGGCTGACCAGACACACTGTTTTAAATGGGACAGAAAACAATGGTACTGTCCTGTTTCAAACAGTACATGTGCTCAGCCTACTGACACCTTGAATTTAGCCCAGTAAGACTAGGCTGGCCCTATGTACCGTTTGAAATGGGGCAGTACCATTGTTTTCTGTCCTGTTTAAAACAGTATATCTGGTCAGCCTATTTACACTGTGTGCATATAATTTTTGGTAAAAATGAAATAAGAATGTATGGTCAACTGTGATGAATACCACCAAGAGGAAGAGAAGTGATTATTACATTTGGCAACATAGGTCCATTGATGACTCTTGAAAAGAACAATTTCATTTCACTAACAGGAATTAAAATTAGATAGTGGTAAGCATTAATAACACTTAGCCATCATTAATTTTCCCAAGAATTGTACACATTTCCATTATCTTTATTTTTATGGGTTGTCTCTTATGTTACCTATGTATAGAACCTAGAAGAACTGCTCATATAAATATTTTTAGTTCATTATGAATTACAGGTTAACCATTGCCATTCCTGCTAATAACATTTGGTTGTAGATAACTTCAAAGGCTATATAATGCCTAATCTCTGTCCCTCCTCACCCACCCTGCACTCACTTAAATTCTTACCTTGAGGGCTCCTTCCAGTGAGTCATTCTTTGCTTTAGGGGATGCTGAAATTATAAAGCCACTCGCCTAGGTGGAGATGGAAAAATTCAGATACACATTTATAATTCCTCCACCCACCCCTTCTGACCATCTGACCAAATTAAGATTCCACTGGAGGAATGGGAGAAAGAGGAGAGAGACCACACAGGAGAAAGTGAGTGGAGAAAGGCATCAGTGTTTGACCTGAACAAGGAGGCCCAGTGTCAATGGCAGGTCAGCTCCCAGAGGCTATCCAGTCTCTAGGCAGTTAGGATGGTTCAGGCTTTGCCCTGTCATTGTGTTAA
This sequence comes from Lyroderma lyra, assembly GCA_004026885.1. NCBI lineage: Eukaryota > Metazoa > Chordata > Mammalia > Chiroptera > Megadermatidae > Lyroderma > Lyroderma lyra. The sequence goes on along the minus strand of PVJL010014351.1, from coordinate 10,560 downwards.
TTATCCTTGTTTGGTCACTGTCCTTTCCCCTCTCTGACATCCAGAGCAGTCAGATACCATACTCTGCTTGTCCGGTGGGAATGATAGGCTCCATTTCCAACAGAGGCTTTGCCACCTCCAAACTCACAAGCTCCACGTGCTCAGCTGGCCTTTCTGTGTCTTGCTAGCCCTCAGGAATGAGGCTGTACCAGAAAGAAGGGGGAAGCCATCCTCCACTGAATAAGATGGTGGGGAAACACAGCGTCCTCTGTGTTCACAGCAGGGGTTGGGCCATCAGGAGGAGGCAGAACTTAAGGACTGGGAAGAATGGAGGGGGTCTGCATTTGCTTCTCAGCTCACATTTCAAAGAACACCACTTACACATAACTGCAGTCTCTACCTCTAGAATTCCACCCAGAGCCCTGGGCCCTAGGATTTCCACTATACAGAGAGGACTGGCCTGCCCATCCATGAGTACTTGGCGGTTGGTTGTCTCTTTAAAAAACATGACACCCAGAATTTTTGCACGGTGACTACTTTAACCTCAATAGTTTTGGTCAATTATTCAGTATATTTTTCAGTGAGTTTTCAAATGAAACCTGTTACCTTTCTTTACTTTTAGAGAAATGAACTATTTCAAGTATATAAACACCCAAGTTGGTCAAAAATATTCTGTCATCTTCCGTTTATAGCATTACATGTTGGATAAGGTTATGATCAGCTCGAGGCCAAATGTGATTTAAAATACATACAATTCCAAAGAATGATGAAGTATGAAGTAATTTGTTTTGAACTAATAAATTAGTGTCAGCTGAATTATTTGTAAGATTTTAAAATGACCCAAATGTTTCTAAAAACCTAGAAACTCAAACACTTGTAAGAACTTGACATATTCCACTCCCTGAGCTAGACAGACACACATGCAAACGCTATAATCTCAGCACTGACACCTTGCTTATGTAACACTGATTTCTGGGTTTTAAATGCTTACGTAAGCTAAACTTAGACAAAAGGGCAACAATTTAGTGCTTTGAAAAATCCCATAAGGTTTCCTAAACATTGCTAATGCTTACTTCAATTTTAATTGTTTTTCAAAACTTTAGACTGAAAAGTGATTTATAATTATTCTTTTATGAAAAGATACAATTTGTGATTGAAAACATTAGATTGTCTTGGATCTGGAGATTTAACGATATTGGATGGACTATTCTTTCTGGTGTTAGAGCTAAGCCCTAAATGCATTTGAATCTCCTAAGAGCACAGGACTGCCTTGAGCACAGCAAAAGCAGGGTTTAGCAATAGCTCATGTGAAAATGGTTTAGGGAATATGGCCAGCAGTTATATTAGTATACACCCGTTTTGAGTTAAAAAAAAAAAAAAAGCCACTCTGATCTCGGTCTGCCTGAATAGAAAAGCATAGATGAAAATTGTTCTCTCTCTATTCCAGAAGGATGACATTCAATTTTGGGTGTTATATTTTATAAAGAAGAGACAGTTGCAAAGTACTCATGGAGAGAAATCAGGAACATGAAGGGCCTTGATACTCGTCACATAGGAGCAGTTGAACAAGCAAACTGAAAGAGAAGTCTCAGTTAGGCTGCCTGTCTCTACATTTTTGAAGGGTATTTTGTGGGCATATGGATTAGACTTAGCCCATATTGCTTCAGGAAACAGAACCTAGACCATGGGACAAATTTAGGCTTAACTTTCAAAAGGTTGTTTTTATTAATGTCTCCAAACATAGAAGGAAGTGCTTAGCAAAGAGTGAATCCCAGTCTCATGCTCTGGGGAAATAGGCTGTACAACTTTGGCAAAGAGATATAAATATTGGGTGTGTCATTAATGAGACAATCTTTAAATCATCTCCAATGTCCAAAGTGAAAATTCCAGGACTTCAGAGCAACTGTATTAATGTTCAGTTCTCTTCCAATGTACCTGAGCCATCCCATATGAGAATTTGGGGTGGGCACAAGCAATGCCTCCCACTTGCACATATCCTCAGCTTATCAGCAAGTCCAGTTTCTATCCCCTGCCCACATTCCCTCCTTCCAACACGTTTCCACCCCGTCCCCACCCTCCCTCCCCACATTCTGAGAGTTTTGTCCCCACATTTTCTCTTGATTCTTGGTTCAAGGGCCTCTTCCATCACTCGGTGTTTCAAAGTCAAACCTAAAACTTCCCATTTTATATTCAGAAGTACTTACTTACTTTTTCCTCAACCTAGCCCACTCAGACTAGCCCGGGACCTTGTCACTTGTCTCTTGTGATTAAAAGGCATGTTAAGGTATGGTAAAATGATAGAGAGAGAGAAGGGGGAACAGGAGGAAGAAGAGGAGGAAGTAGAAAAAGGAGAAAAGGAGAGGGGTAAGGAGAAGAAGAAAAAGCCATTTTCTACATAAAAGAGAGACTTCTCTATTATGACCAGATTCAAATTTTTTCCCCATTACACACAAGTCTTTTTGTTCACAGCCCTGATTATTTTCTCAGGCCAAATCCCCAGAAGTAAACTGCTGAGACAAGAGCATGAACATTTGTTAAGCTTTTAAGATGTGTTAAGACATATCATCAAGTGGCCCTGCCGCAGCTCCTTTGGCCTGGTTTGTGGTAATCTCTCCTTAACTCGATGCAGACATTCTACTGTGCACTCAGCTTACTTAGCCCACACGTGTGTTCACAAGGGTTTGGTGAGTTGTTCCCTGTCACCCTAAAAAGGAAATCTAAAGACTAGTATGGAAGGTGATCACAGAGATCACCTTGTCTTATTGCTGGCATTCATGAAAATGTTTCTGGAGTTTTACCATTAGATATCACATTGGCTTTTGGTGTGAGATCTGTACTTTTAATATCAGGTCAAGAAGATACATATTCATCTTGCACTAGTCAAAACTCTTGGTTTCAAACATCCCAAACAGAATCTGGATAACTTAAGGGAAGAAAATTTTGGAAGACTATTTGATGGCTCATGGAATCTCTGGGAAGGCTGAGATCCAAACTTAGCCAATAAGAACAAGAAAGACTGGGAATCATGAAATTGGGAGTTCCCTTGAAGTTTGAGGTTTTGCTTGGTCCTTGAATGAGAAGCATCCAATAATAAATCTCAGGTTTGCAAATATGAATTCATCTGGTCCAAGTACTCATCTGATAGTTGAGGCTTCACTGCAACATTCCTACCAAGTGGGGACCCATCAGTCTCTGTCTAAATGCCAGTAATCTCTCAGCCTCTCTTGCTAATTTTTTTTACTTCCTGTAGCATTTGCATACCGTTACTGGTTTTATCCCTTGGTTCATCAGAACAAACAACACATTCTGTTTGCTCTGCCTAGAATGCTTTTCTCCCCACCTTTATAAGATACAATGATACTCATCTTTTAAACATACAAGCAAATTTTATTTCTTCTAAAAGGAAAAAAAAAAAGTCTGGGAAGTCAGACTGCAGCCAAAATTATGCCCCAGAAGGAGTCAGGTTGAAGTGTCCCTGCAGATTCTGAACCCTGTCACTATTGCCGCCACCAGGCAGAGCTCTAATTCTCCCCTGCTTCTTTGCATTACCCACCCCTGACCCAGAGCCCCAGGCGAGAGTCTGGTCTACCAGGTATGGGTTGGTGCTTGTACTATGGCTCCCGGTAAGTGCCTGGCTTTTCTAGTGGGACCCAATGTCTCACCAAGATTCCACAAACCCCAAAACCCAGAGTAGAATACTGAGGTTGGATAGCCAAAACTAAAAATGACAAATGTCTACTATTCGTTTATCTTGATTTTATTAAAAAATTTCACCAAGAGTCAATATTGATTTCCTTTCCAGCATTTGAAATGACCATATGATTTTTGGCTTCAGATTAATTACTATAAGTAACTACATTTGTAGATTTAGTTGGATCATCTTTCCATTTTGGGAATAAGACCCACTTGGTTGTGATACTGTATTCCTTTAATGTACAGCTGGATCCTATTTGCTACTATTTATTTATGATTTTCATGTTTAACTTACAGGTGAGATTGTTGCATGTAATCCTTTTCATGATTTGATACTGGTGTTTTGATTACATTATAAAATACTTGTGTGATTTCCCTCCATTGTCTGGAACAGTTTAAATACTTGCAAACATGTGTATATTACATACTGTGTACTTCCAAGTGTGTTATTAGTAGTTAAATCATTTACTTTCTGCAGCAGTCATATGAAATAAGAATGATCATATCCATTTTACACAAGAAAAAAATTGGCAGAGTGCTTAAGTAACTTGCCCAAGGCCACAATGTTAATCAGCATCAAAACGATATGTTCCTTAAAGATCAGAAAGATTTTACTTGTCAAATATATCCAGGAATGGTATTTATTTGCATAAAAGCTCTTTGGTATTTAAAAAAATAGAATTCTAGAGCAGTACTTCTAAAAGTGTGGTCCTCAGACCAATAGCATCAGCATCGCTTGGAAAGAGACCTACTGAATCAGAAAAGCTGGGTGTCCCCCACAATCTGTGTTTTAACAAGCCCTCCAAATGTTTCCAATGCCTGTTAAGTTTAAGAACCAATGAGCCAGAAATATAACGATATTAGGCAAATATTCAATGGAATACGGTTGCACCAAGAAGTAAGGGCAGATTTAAAGGTTAAGGTTGAAATCTTCAGGAATGTCTTTTGGCTTTGTTTGCATAGCTTTTCTTCCTTTGGTAGAATTAGTTCTATCCCCCAGCAATGCAATCCTGTGATTTTGGTGGGGCCGCTAAGCCAGGACCCTGCTCTGTAGTGGGCATAGCACATTCCAGACATTCCTAATAGCCTATTTACTTGGCTTTAGTAGTCAAGGGTACGCAAGTCAAATTCAACCCTGGGCTCTCACATTTAGACTTGGAGGAGGAAGCTCTTTGCTTTTTGCATTATGGAGGTGATGGCAGATGTTAGCTGGGGGATACTGTCTGACAATTTCCCTGCCATGTGGAAAAAGCCCACCTGCACAGAGAAGATCAGTTCCAGAACAGTGAAAAAACCAAGTTGAGAAAGAGACCTGACAAGTTCATCTGAGACCCTGGCCCTGTCATCCTGAAACCAGCCTTACTCTGAATTTATCAGTTACACAAGCCACTAAACCTATGCTCAGACTATTTTGAGTTGGGTTTCTGTCACTTGTAACAGAAAGCATGCTGGCTCTTACACTAGAGGGAGTACATGGAGGATTTTAAGCTATTTCGTAATCACAGTATTTTAATTCTCAAATCTCGTATTTTGGCAGCATCAAAGGGCTTTTCTAAATTATACTTTCATACTACTTCATACCTCAAACATTGTGAAACTAGGTAATTTGACTTTTTTATGTTGTTGGTTCATAAACTAGCTTTTTTGTTTGTTTTTAACCCCAGCCATTACTTCCATCTGTCACGAGTAGCTATGATGCTTTGGTTTCCCCATAGCTGGCAGCTGCCACAGAAAACATCAATTCTAAACTGCCAACTCCTTTGGGAGTTTGTTCACTTGGAAAGAAATCAGCCAGGCAAACCACGGCAGCCCTTTCTCTGGCTTAACCATAAGCAAAACCCTAACACATAGGAAGCACTCATTGAATATTTATTAAATAAATGAAATGAAACCCAGGGGAAACTTAATATTACAATTAAAAAAAATCACTGAGAATTTTATTTCAACAGCTAAATTCAGCATCCATGGGTGAATTTTGGACAATTTATTCACTTTGGCAAATATTAAGTATCAGGGGTGAGTGTAGTTACACAACAGAGGTTGAATCAAGGAGTCTTTAAGCCTTAGGCAGGCACAACCAAAATCCCTGTGCTGCACACCCCTGTGCCTGGGCTTGTCAGGTGGCAGGTGAGCTACGTACATTCAGTCAGTGCTACGTATCTCTGACCCAACTTCACCCCCTCAGCTGTCCAAGTGGATTACTCTATTGTCTTGGCTCCTAGCCAAGCCTGGCTTAGATGTGTATTTCTGAAATGTTTATGGCTCATGAGATCCAGCCTGAATGGTCCTGAGCACACCACTCTGCTGCGATACCATCTTTAATGGAATAGAAATTCCAGTGAGAAGTTAGCTCGGGGAGACAGACCAATTCATTTCGGTTGGAGTACTGTACTAGAAAGATTCCCTTCGCCAGTCGTTGTGGTTTTCTTTGTGTTTCTGACATTTTTTTTAACATTGGTTTTGTTAAGAGCAAAACAATTAGGTCTCCTGGAAGATTCATCTTTTTTTCTTCTAAAAGCAAATTTATTTAACTTTCAAATACAGTAAAGATCCCATTAACCAGAACCCAAGCACCTGGCACTGTCAAGCAACAGGCAAAAAAATTTGAAGAAAGACTACTTACTTCTATCTGGCACAGGTGCTGTGTAATGGAGAGCCTATACCATATATGTAGCCTGTGGCTACTTGAATCTAAAAGTACATAGCACTTTAAGGAATTGAACCCCCACCCCTTTTTTTTTTTGAAAGCTTTCTTTCTTTCTTTCTACTTTTTTTTTAATGTGGCTAGTTCCCTGGCTGGGAATCGAACCCAGGCCACAGCATTGACAGCGCCGAAGCCTTAGCCACTACAGCACCAGGGAACTCCAGGAATTGAACCCTTTGAAAAAGTTTATGAAAGTGCAACTTTTGTGTATTCCAGCTGTCATCTGCTCTTGCTATCTGGATACTCTGGACATTCACAGAACGAAAAAAAAATATGTCTCTGATGTTTTGAATCAATAATCTATTTTTGAAGTATTTCAATGAATTGGTACTGCCCCTAAGTTAATACCTTAGTCTGCTTTTGTTGTTCTGTTTTCTTTAGGTAATTCCTGTAAATATCCCAAGGTTCTGATGCTAAATGGATTTGATTAAGTAATGAGAAGGATTCCAGATGCTTAGAAATGGGAAACCAATCCATTATATCGTAACTGTAATGGTCCATATAGTAGACCCTCAACATTTGCAGAGTTAATCCTACTTCTTTACTCAAGCAAATTATACAACTGGCTACATTTGAGGAATTTTCTGTAAGTGCCACACCAAAAAAACCAAATTCATACAGCTCTCTGATGACATCTGTCTTTTGTTTGAGAACAAAAGATAATCCTGTAGATCTGTTTCTGCAGATTGCATCATTGAGTTTTGGGAGGAGACAGTTTTACCTCCCTTTAAGTGATTGAGAAATAAATAGAATCACATTGTTTATTATGGAAATATACAAGTTCCAATTTGCCAAAATAAAGTGTCTGACATATCTGGAAGGTTTTGGCATGCCCTAAAGATGCTGCTTGCTTTCTTTCATTATGCATTTACCAAATGATCATGGGTGCCTTCTAAATAATGTAGCGGACACTCCCATTTAAGCATGAAGAGCTTTGGGAATGTAAACTAAGAAAACAAAAACACCTCTCCCTACAGAGTATTTTATATAGATATGTACTATTACAAAATAGAAGTCAGTTCCTTTTGTCCTTAAGAAAGTCACTTAATACCAAAGATGATGACAAAGAAAAGTTAAAAGATAAATTTTAAGGACAAAATATTGTATTTTAAATACAAACATCTAATACCCTCACTCTTTGATCCTATACCCCAGGTCTCAAACCGAGTGCAAGTGTTTTTAACCTACATAAACTCTATTTTAAAAATTTATTAGCAGTTACTGATTCAGTCAGCTCACCCAGATAATCAAATCTAACTTGGAGGCATTTTGTCAGAGCCATCTGCTTCTGTTCAATTCTATTTTATGTTTTATGACATCAACCTCAATCCTCTTTTAAATTTTCTTATTCCTCCTGTGTGTTCTATGTTGACACATTCCAACGCATCCAGCCTGACCAAGCAACATTCTCGTAGTAGATTGTAAAGTTCAGCTTTAGGCAATTATTACTAAAGCCTCTAAAATTGTTCCAGAAATCTCCTGTTCCTGTGCCTTACCAGACATTCCTTCTTCTTATCTTCCCTGGCATCTGATTCCCTCGGTTTAGTCTCTTCACATCTGCCGCAGGCCACTTGCTCGTGCTGACAATTCATTTTAGACATACCTCCCTGGGTGGTGCTCTCTTAGATGAAATGGATCCCTACACTGTACCTGGGGGCAAACGATGCTCTCCAGTCCCCAGCCTGACCCCGGGACCAGAAGACCAGCCACTAGTGGTGAGCAGGCCAGCCCTGACCAGCTCCTTTGGATGTTCTGCTTCCCCTTTAGCTATTTCTAATTAACCCTTTCAGGCTCTCTGTGAGACCTTACCTTTTAAAAAGTAAGCCCTCCCATCACACTATGTAACACCAAAATAACAAATTAAATATCAATTTCTTTAAAATGCCCTTTATTGTGTCAAAAAGAGTTAAAAGCTATTGCAGAAGGCATTTAATATATGTAGATGAGACTACCTTAAAATTCTTTCAACCTATGAATTTCTTTAATCTTTTTTAATTCACCAGGCTTTTTTATAAAGTACCAATGGCATAAAGATTCTGAAAAGTTTTCAAGTGTTATTAACCACATAAGGAAGAAGGGGTTTTCTGTTCCATGACTATACCCCGTTTTTTCTCTCCCTCAGTTTTTTGTTGTTTTTTTCTTTTTTTGGTTGTGGGGAGTGGTTCCCTGGCTGGGAATTGAGCCCAGGCCATGGCTTTGAGAGCCCCGAAGCCTAGCCACTAGACCACCAGGGAACCTCCATCCTCCCCTAGTTTTTTTTAAAACATGAGAAGTCCCTAGGAGTTATGCTATCAAAAGGTAACAATTTTAGCAAGAGAAAAGTTTCCTGCTTGTAGATACATTTGCAAGCCAAGGAGAGAGGCCTCAGAAGAAACCAAACTGGCTGACACCTTGATTTTGGACTTCCAGCCTCCAGAACCATGAGAAAATTCATTTCTGTTGTTTAAGTCACCCTGTCTATGGTATTTTGTTATGGTAGCTTTAGCAAACAAATATACTATGTGTTCCAGCGATTTTACTCCTAGGTATGTGGCCAAGAGAACTGAAAACGTGACCATGCAAAAATGTGTGCATTAATGTTCACAGCAACATTATTCATAATAGCCAAAACCCCAAATATCCATCAACTGATGAATAGATAAAATGTGACATATCCATACAGTGGAATATTATTCAGTGATGAAAAAGAATGGAGTACTGACAGATATTACAACATGGATGAATCTTTAAAACATTATGCTAAATGAAAGAAGCCAGATACGAAAGGCTACATGTTAAATGATTCCATTTAAATGAAATGTCCAGAATAGGGCTATCTATAGAGACAGAAAGTGGTTGCCAGTGTTGGGATAGGAGGGATTAGGGAGTGATTGCTAATGGGTAGGAGGTTTCTTTTGGGGATAATGAAAATGTTCTGGAATTAGGTAGTGATGATGGTAAAAACCCCTGAACTGTATATTAAAAAAAAGAATTTTAGGGGGTCCCTGGTGGTACAGCAGCTAGGCTTTGGCACTCTCAACGCCACAGCCTGGGTTCAATTCCCAGCCAGGGAACCACCAAAAAAAAAAAGTAAATAAAAATAAAAAAGAATTTTATAGTATGTAAGTTATTATCTCAATTTTAAAAATCCAGAATGTCCCATATTGTTGACCTGGATTAGAGAGGCAATAAATAATGATCAAAAACATGGCCAGACAAATTTGGGTTTGTATTCTAGCTTCAAGAGGCTCAACTTCTTGAATTCTTTTTTTGATTTTTTAATTTTGGCATAAAATCAAAATTAAAAATAAGTTGAAGCAATAGTCCACAGAATTTCCAACTATCTTTCACCCACATTCCACAACTGTTAACATTTTATATTTGTTTTATTCTTTTTTCTGTCCATTTATACATATATACATACACTTTCCCCCAGAACTCCTTAAGAATAAGTTGTAGACACAATGCCCCTTTATTCCTAAATACTTCAATGTGTATTAATATTTCCTAAAAATAAGAGCATTCTTTTACATAAGCACAAAAATGAGAAATTAACATTAATACAATATTATCTAACCTAGAGATCTTATTCAAATTTTCCCAATTGTCCTTTATAAGAAGAGAAAATCCAAGATCATGTATTACATTCAATTACATCTCTTTATTCTCTTAATCAGGAATAGTTTCTCCATTTGTCTTTCATGGCGGTATTTTTGAAAAGTCCTAGTCATTTATTTTATAAAGTGCCCTTAAGTTTGGATTTGTCTGGTGTTTCCTTATGATTAAAATCAGATTTAAAAAAATCAGATCAGGTACTTCCGGCAGAAATTCCACAGAATTTTTCAGTATCAGGAAGCACATGATGTCAATTTGTTCCTTATATTGATTTGAACTTTGGTCCCTGGGTAAGAAGGTGTCTACCAGTTTCTCCAGCATAAAGTAACTTTTTCTCTTTGTGATGAAGAGCATTGTGGGGCACTACACGCCTCAATTATAGCCCCAAGCCCTAGTTACTCACCCGCCCGGGGCTGGGCTGCTCGCGCCGTCTCCCGTTCACTGCCTCGTGCGCTCCGCCCCACCTGGGCCCGAGTTCTCCGCCCCGCCCCGCCTGGGCCCGAGTTCTCGGCTCCGCCCCGCCTGGGCCCGAGTTCTCCGCCCCGCCCCGCCTGGGCCCGAGTTCTCCGCCCCGCCCCGCCTGGGCCCGA
>PVJL010014350.1:0-28419 GCA_004026885.1 Lyroderma lyra | reverse complement strand
AAGTCTTTCTTCTTTACTGATCTGAAGACTAGGCTGAACTTCATCTCCTTTGTTTCTTAGCCTTCCCACATCCAACCCCCACCCAGAAGCTTTCTAGTATTGCCATACCATGTTGTGTTGTTGTTCTTTTTTTAAATAAGAGGAAAACAAAACATCGTAGTGTAATTAAATCATAGTAGAACAGCAGGAAAAAAAAGAGGGAACAAGGAAAACATAGGGAGTGCATGGGCTAGGGCTAGTTGGGGACATTCAGGGAGGACAGTCATTAAGAAGTAGTACCAGCAAACTGCACAAATGAAGTAAATGCCGAAAGAATGGATTTTTTACATCAGGGCTGCATATCCCCTTCACTGTGTTTGAGAGACATGCCCAAAGAACTTAAGTTTTTTTCTTCTTTTTTCAAATTTATGTTTTAATTGCTGGGCGGTTTTTCTTCAACCTAATCAGTGCTTTGAGCCTGAATTGTGTGTGTCATGGTTTCAGTAAAATTGTATGTTTATTTCATTTTCCTAAATGTTTCACACTGAACATGTGGCCTCGCTCAGCCAACACGCTACTGTGAATGGCCACTTCACAACAGAACCAAGGGACTTCCATACAGGGCCTCTAAAAAGAGAGTGGGGCAACTGCTAATAGCTTTGCTTATTTGAAAAGAGAATGAAGCGTTGACGTTTAAGAAATGGTAGGATTTATTCTGCTAGAAACTCATACATATCAGCAGAACCCTTGGTAATCCCAAACTGAAAATTAATTAAAAGTACAGTATTACTATGAGCATGTTCAGTGATCAAGGTATTTATGATTGATTTCACATAATTTATGGATATTACATAATTTGTATTCCTAGAAGAGATAAGTGGAAATAGAGCTAATAGGAGGTATATCCTGTTCTATCTAATTTTAAGGCACCCATAATTTAATTTAAATGGCTAAATATGCAATAAAATTTTAATATATATTTGTGCTTATGTTCTTTGATGGGGTCTATGGTCTATTGATTTTTAAACAATAGTTTAATTCGTGCTCTGTTTGACCTCCAGAAATATATGAATTATGAATTTGTACAAATTTCTCACTTTGTAGTCGGGCATGTTCTTTTGTCCACCTTTATATTCCCAGGGTATGCCACCATACCTCACATTGCAAATGTTTGGGAAGATGTTTGACTTATCAGTGAACGAATAAGTGAATAAACACTACTTCAATATATTGTGCTAAGGAAGTGTATGAGAGCACCTCAGTAGATTCATCAGTGGTCCTTGTGCAGATTACAACCTCTTGTTCATGGAGAACCTAAGGCATTGCGTGTGGCAGTAAAAGAAATACCGACTTGGTGCTATTGACATATTTCGGAAGTAATCTTATCCAACCATATTAGCTCAGATGTTACATGTCTGGTGCTTGAAATTATGTCTGTGCTGCAACAAACAGAATTCTAAGTTGCCTTTGGTAACTCACATGAGGATCTTTGATAATGAGGTATCAGGGACCTGAAGGCCCCCTTGATCTGCTGGAGGGACCATACCTGAACTGAACTTCTCAGAGGATCAGTCACTTACTCTGGCTAAAGGAACTTCAAAAGCCTTCAGGCCCAAAGGTCTCCTGAACTTGGAAGGGTGGCTTTTTAGACAGTTATTGCAAAAAGCTGGTATCCAAACAGACTGTGGATGACCAAGCAGCCATTTGTCTTCTACACTGACCAACTTGCCATTATACTTGTTCCATGAGAAAAGAAAGAAACACAGACACAGAGTTGAAATCATTTTCCTTCTCTTTAGGCCAATTCTGGTTTTAGAAAGTTTCCCAAAAAGGCCTGTTCTCTATACCATGTCTGTAACACTGTGAACTGTGTTCCAACATTCCAAGTCCTCTTGCAAGGTGGTCACTTCAAACATATCTTCCTTGCATGACAACATTATCCCTTAGATGGAAGCATTACCACTGTACTTTCCACTGGACAGGTCAGCTAAAAGGAGGGGATAGGTGAAGAGTTATCTTTGAAAATAAAACTCCTTCTGGGAGAAGTTGCTACCTTCCTCTGAGTGACTCAAATCATTAGTTTCCTCCTGAGAGGGAACTTCAGTCCACGTGAGGACATTCAGAAAGTCCTACCTAATCACTGCTATCGAATTGTATCTTTATAACAGCACTGCATGATGGGTAGCTCCAGCTCAGAGAAGTTAAGTAAATTGGTCAATGCCACAAAATTAGGACTTAAACTTGAATCTATCTGACTCTGACTTTGATCTTTCTACTTATTGCCAATGAACACTAGGGTTCTATAGATGGTTATTACACAAATAATGATAAATAGTTTCCACGAAGAGTCAAGGACATTTCTCCATGACAGCAAGACTTGTCTTTTTTCTCTATTGGAATAGGTAATGGCATATGGTAGTGGGAGCTCATTAATAAAGCTATTAAATACATATGCAAAATTATGCATGACATCTCAGATATATACTATCTAAACTCTAGTGGAAATTTCAATGATTTAAAGATAGACATTTTTGGTCAGGGAAGTAATGTGGCACAGCTGATAGAATATATTCTCTGAAGTCAGAAAGAAGGTTTCATGTTCCATTTGCAAACCTTCACCAGTTAGGTGACCTTGAGCAAGTTTTTAACCTTTCCCAAGTTCACCTTCCTGATAATGTGACTGTGTTCATGGGGCTTGTATTAGCCACGCTAGCCTGGATCAGTGTGTTGCAAGCTTTAGTCTACATACACATCATCTGGGGGTCTTGTGAAAGATGCACATTCTGACTTAGGAGGTCTTGGGTGGAGCTTGAGGTTTTCCATTTTCAACATTGTTCCAGTTACTGCTGATGCTGCTTCTTTTGGAGCTACATTATGTAACAAGGGGTGGGATCTCTTATCCTCAGCAGTAGTGACATTTTGGTTCTGATCATTTTTATTTTTTTAGTATTTAGAACAGTTTTTTTATGGTTAAGTTTATCGGAGTGACATTGATTAGTAAAAATGACAAAGGTTCCAAATGTACAATTCTACAGTGCATCATCTATGTGTTGTGTGATGTGGTCAGTTCTCTTTCCATCACCATGTATTTGCCTCCCCTCCCTCTTCTCCCAGATAACCACTAACCACTTAACTATCGATCACGTCCACGAGTTTAGTGTCTTTGTTCCTTTCAGCTTTGTGTTCCTCATATGAGTGAAATTATATGGTTCTTGGTTTTTATTGTCTGGCTTATTTTGCTTTTCATGATGGTCTCAAGATCTATCCATGTTGTCATAAGTGGCCCTATTTTGTCTTTTCTATGGCTGTGTAATATTCCATTGTGTATAAACACTACAGCTTCTTTAACCAGTCATCTATCCAATTACACTTTGGCTGTTTCCATGATTTGGCCACCGTGACTAGTGCTGTGCATAAGTCTTTGGGGACTAAGGTTTCCAAATATTTTGAGTAGAGAATTCCTGTTATGGGGTAGTCCTCTGCATTGTAGGATGGTTAGTAGTATTCTTGATACACAAAAGAAATCAGATAAATATTTGTTTTTTTTTCTTTTTGCCGTATCTCCTGCTTTGACTCAGTATTGGCCAAGAAGTTTAGACTGCTGGTCACATCCAGGATGACAGTATCACCTAGAGCAGGAGTCAGCAAATGACCATGCACAGACCAAACCTAGCCTATCACCTATTTTTGTAAATAAAGTTTTATTGAAGCACATCCATAACCATTAGAGATTAGCAATTTTTTATGGTGGCTTTTCCACTAAAACAGCAGAGTTGAAAAGTTCCGGCAGAGACTGTGACGCCCTCAAATTTAAGATATTTACTACTTGAGCCTTAAAAGAAAAAACTATGCCAAGCTCTGTTTTTATACATAAAAACCTACACTTTTAACTCTTTTAAGCTCTAGAAACAGTTTCATAGTCTTCTGGGTATAACTGAACAAATTCTAAGTCAAGAACATTTCCTTTGGGTTGGTCCCAAAGAGAGTGACTGGATTCTTTCCATTTTTTCAATGAGCCATTGGCTCCGACAACCCAGGGATTATGTAACCTCTTCAGAAACAGTGGAAATGAGAACAAAGCCCAGGTGCCAGGGACCATTGGATAGGTTTTCTTTCTTTTTTTTTTTTTTTTAAATCTTTTTCCAAGCACAGAGAATTTACATGCCTGATTATAATTGATAAGAGTCAGTCATAAGAGAAAAATATACTTCCCATGACTGCCAATGTTACTTAACCCAGTATGTTTGTGCTGATGACTGGAAATTTGCATTTATACAAGTTCTTACAGGGGTCAGACTGTTTTTAAAAAACAAACTCAGAGGATTTTGAGTGAAAAGCAAATAGGCAGAGATTTTTCTAAACAGATGAAGAATGTTTTATTTCAGAAGTAAAGTTTTGTGAATATTATGTGGGTAAGCTGCACTGAGTTGCTACTTGTAGAAGAAATATCAACATGTAGCTTAAAGTACAATTTCATTCTAGTGTGACTGATCATTACAGGTGATCTCTATTGTAACTGCTTCATATACTCTTATGCTTACTTTGAGTCTATACTCTGCATTAAGGTAGGTTTGGTTGAGATTTCTCAATCTCAGCAGTATTTGGATGAGATAATTCTTTGTTGTGGGGTCTGCACTGTCAGCATCTCTGGCCTTTACCCACTACCTGCTAGTATTAATCCTCTCCTCAGTGCAACAATCAAAACACTCTCTAGACTGCCAAATATCCTCTGTGGCTCAAAACTGCTTTTGGTTGAGAATTACTGGGCTATATTATGTCACAAGAAGAAATAGCTCTACAATCTCAGTGGCCTGATATTCAAAATGTTTATTTCTTGATCATATAAATTCCACTGGGCAGCTTTCAAGAGCAATTAAACTCTGGGTGGTGATTCAGTATTCTGAAAGACTTTGATCTCATGGTACTTCATTCAACATCTTTCCTAGATCATTGTGGCAAGTAAAGGAAGAGTGTAGAATTGAATTCAAGCTCTTAATTATTTGGGCCCAGAAGTTAACATATTCCATTTCTGTTGACATATCATTGATTAGAGCAATTCACATGCCCATGTGTAACTTCAAGAGGGTGAGAGGTAAGAGCTTCCTCTGAGAAGATTAATGGACATACTGTTGTTTACAAGCACAGATATTATCTGTAAATCTTTACCCTCTTCAATGAACTATTGCAGCTACTGAAAACTATAATATTGTCAAAAGTGGAGAGGCAGGAAAGTATTTTAGTTGAAAGTATGGATTCAGGGACCAAAGCGCTTGGACTGAACATCACATCTACAGCTGTGATCTTTGACATGTTAGGTAACCTCACTGTGCTGAGTTTCCTCATCTATAAAACAAGAGCGAATAAAAGTGCCTAACTCAGAGGGAGGCTATAAGAAGGAAAGGTGTTAGCATTTGCAAAGCCTTTAGAAAAGTGCCTGGAACATAATAAGCACTCTAAATATGTTTATTTAAAAAGAAATAGTATATAGAGAGAATAATTGTATACTTTTTAAAATAAAAAGTATTGAGAAGCTGAAAAAAGTATACAAAGTGATGTGAATTCAGAGGAATTTATCAACTCTCAAATATGACACCCCCATATCTGTGCATTAGAAATACCAACATTGTGAAAGCAAAAATGTCCAGAAAAGCATGTTTTCTAATATACCTTGGAGCTGCTCACCAAGTTCAGGAAAATAAATCAATAAATGTTACAAATTATTTGTCAGTGTACGTGTATTTTGAAAGTTCAACCTAGGCCAAACAAGAGCAATATACTTGCTGTCTGTTCATCAAAGCCCCGTGACAACTACTAAATGTTGACTATAAGTGAAAATACATCTTCTTTTGCTTATTGTTAGAACTTTACTAGAATCTTTCCCTTAAAAAGCATTCAATTCCATTTGGAATATCTCTGTATTTAAAATATCATGAAAGCACTAAGTACCTACTAATAATTGTTCAGTCTGTAGTAGCATTTGCTCAACATTTCCTTTCCTGTAAAATCATGAATGTCTATTATTATACCATTCAAAAAAAGCACCACCCTTGCTACTATTACCATGTACCATCCAGGTGAGGCTGCAGGGCTGGCACCATGGACAAAAAAAACAAAAACAAAAACTGAGTTATGACAAACTTTTCTCTTGTAGAAGTTGTACTTCCTTTGGAAGGCACTTAAGAAATTATTTCTACTCTAACTGCATAAAATAAATGTTCTTCCCTGTGCATGGTATTTGTGATTTGATTTCCCAAATTTCCGAGATTCACCTCCTTGATACCTCCTACCAGTGGTTCTCAACCTTCCTAATGCCGTGACCCTTTAATACAGTTCCTCATGTTGTGGTGACCCCCAACCATAAAATTATTGGTAGCTGCTCTCTACACATGTGTGACTGGTCCTCATAAGTACATTATAGCGCCAACCCTGTCACATACACCTGTATTTGTACGGGGTGTAAGGGGTCACGACCCACAGGTTGAGAACTGCTGCGAGACCATGGTGGGACACTGGCCTCCACCTTGTTCATTATTTTGTCTTTATGCCTCTTCAGCAGAATTCTGGTTGAGTCTTCCTGATCACGATTTCTTTTTGCCCCTTGCTTCTTTGATTGTTATAATCACATAAAGCTTCCAATGAACAAATGTCTTGTTACTATCAAACTTAGTAAGGTTACGAATGGTTTACTTGAGATTAGAAGAGTGGGTTCAGGAAGAGCGAACAATTTATCTCACATGATCATGTTTTTCAAGGAGCCGTTGTTTCAGAACAATGTGATGACTTTGTTAAAAACACATGTTCCTAAGATGCAGCCCACACCTGGTAAGCCAAAATCTCTGTGAAGGAAGCTAGAAATCTGTATTAACAAACCCTCTAGCTTATTTCTGCATACACCACATCACTGAAGCCAAATGTCTTTAAGAAGTTATCTTATAATAAGATTTTTCTATATATCTCAAATTCATTTGTAGAATAAGTAAAAATGAGCAAGAGACATTGGTTCAAGTATTGGTCATTACACATATAAAATTATTATATTTCTTTTGCAAAATTACATATGTATCTTTAAAATGATTAGTCAAAGTTTAGGTCACAATTTTATCTTCTTGATCCTTTTAGTAAGTTTAGAAATATTATCGATTGAAAAATATCAGATGAATATATGTACTTAGAGAAAAGAATAACAATAATGTGTCTGTGGTTTTTTTAGTATATTTCCCTTTTCCCTGTGCCTTTCTCTTCACGAAAATTTCAGAAACATTTCTGAATAATAGATTACAGGCTCTTGGAAAGCAAAGGCAGTGCTTCCTCCATCTCTAAAATATCCTAGTGTGATGAAATGTCCTGAATTCTCTTTAAACATTAATGGTGATAAGCAAACTCATCTAAACAATTCTACTCCAGACCATTGTTAGCAGAATGTCCTCTTGAAACGATCATGTATAATCTATTTATATATTAGTAAAAATGACATGAAAATAGAGTTCCAATGCCAAACTTCGTATTTTATGTTGTGACTGAGACTCACTTCTTTTTTAATAATGAAGCCCCCTGGTTTTGGTATCAACATAAAACTTTAGAATAGGAATAATCAGTAGATTTAAGATCAGCTCAACAAAGACAATTTGTTCAATAGTATAAGCTTATGACCTTTCCCTACATTATAATATTGTCCACCCTCAACCTTGCTTTATGTCAGCAAAACAATCACAGCCCATAAAAAGAAGTGATAGCATTATTACAAATAGGAAAATGAGACTAAATGAAATCTATCCTCTCAATTTGAAGACGTTTGTCCTTGAACATCTTACTTGGATTTTTATCTTTTAAGTATTGTTTCACCTTAGGGTGTATAGCATCAATTCATCTTTCTCTGAAAACCCTCAGAGGAATTTAGATGCCACTATCATCTTGACACGAAAGACTTTACTTAGATCTTCATGAGTCTTTTACCAATATTCTATATTAATAGATGAGATATATCCTAAAAACACATAAATCATATCTATTAAATAGAAAGGAGTGAAGGATCAGACCAGTTCACAAAAGAAAATATACAAACATTCCAAGACGCAATTAAATGTAGGTCCTATCAATGCATGAGAAAATACAGGAATCACAGAATTATTTTTTGGCCCAAGAATCTTGATGTGAATATTTCCTTAATAAATAAGGCTGCATTACTTCTACCCCATTAAAGTTACTATTTCATACTCAGTAGCAGCTACTAAAACATGTAAGCATGATTTATGGCAGTGAGGGTATATCATAAGAGCTCCATAAATGTTAGTTGGTTAGCATTATTTTTATTGTCGTCAAAGACACTACCTTTCAAAAATAAAAAAAGCTGTGGCAGTTTTGAAATGAAATTAACATCAGGCATACCCCTTATAATGTAAGCATGTACCAAAATTTAGTTGATTTCTAAATACCTGCCATTTAAACACACACGCCTGCACTCACTCACATAGATCAATCCCTCCCAACCCACATGCACACAAACACCCATTCTGGGTCCTGATTAGTCATACCAGGCCTTTGGCTAAATGCACTTTGCTTTTTCATGTCTCTATAGTATCTTTCACATATTTTTCTATGCCTGGAAACTTCTATTTTCTCTCATTTGTTTGGTGAATGTGACTTGTCATTTGCCACTCTATATGCACCGCTTGGAAGCTTGTCCTGACTTAAGTAGGATGAATTAGATGCCCTTCACCAGTAATCCTTTAGGACCTGTACTTAACCCTACACAGCATTTATCACATATATTGAAAGGCTTGGCAGCCTTGTCTCTCTTCTGCCAGATCAGTGGTTTTAGGAAGGTGGGGAATGAATGTTGTTGTCTTGGTGTCTCCAGTGGTTAGCATAATGCCACACAAATAATCAAAACTCAATGAATGCTTACCAAATGAGGGAACAAAAATGTGTTGGATTCTTAAGGGAAGGGAAATGAGGGAGAAAGAAGGACACTATGATGACAGTGCTGAATTTGCAAAGGTAGTGTTCTTTATTTCTCCCGAGAGCCATTTAGGTGGCAGGATGAACGTTTCCTGGTCCTTGTGGAAGTAACCAGCTTCACAT
Source organism: Lyroderma lyra (assembly GCA_004026885.1). NCBI lineage: Eukaryota > Metazoa > Chordata > Mammalia > Chiroptera > Megadermatidae > Lyroderma > Lyroderma lyra. Next base: position 19,359 of record PVJL010014350.1, on the reverse strand, counting down.
TTGTAGTGACTGTCACACCAAGGCTCTTGAGTGACACATAAATTTGCAATCTACTTCTCTTTCAAACTTTTCTGTTTAAATGTGATGATACGTCCTAAAACATTTAGAATTGTCATGTGTCCATTTGCTTAATGACAATTATGAATATATCAGAATAATGAACATCATATTATTAGTTTGTTAACCTGACATATCTAATTTTTTTCTATGGTATAATAGCTGTGATGTTATAATTATTACAGCAAAGAAAGAAAAAAAATGAGGGGTGTTATTATCAAATATATTTGAATAATATTGATTTAAACACAAACATGTTACAAGTTTTTTTCAGTTATTGCTATGCTGCTATGCAATGTGAATCTACAAAAAAGTAAGAAAGTAACATAATAAATATTGATTCCCAAATCTATTCAACTGTGAACATTTCTGTTCATTTGCTTTTCCCCCAGAGAGAATCTGGTTCTGTGGAAATATTTTAGAACATTCTAGGAGAGTAATTTCAGGTATGCATCTATGGGTAGGATAGAAATTAAAGAACCCAGTTCAAATAAACATGCTCTTTTCCAACAAAATATAGCTTGATTAAAGCAATTCTATAAATACTGATTAAATTATAATAAATTATTTTATTTTATGAAATTAAAAAAAAATGCCATTGAGCAAGAGGAAAAAGAAATATTTTACCATGGAAGACTGAAATTGGTGCTTTACCTCTAAGTTTTGCTTTTTAATTTATCCAACTTATATCAGTCACTTTTTCTGCTTATTGACTTGTTTGTTTGTTTTTACTATCTACAAAGAAAACCTATTTTAAACTAGCAGCTTACCATGTCTGAACTTGTCCCTCTTGCCTTGCCTTCTTGGTAGAGAAACAAATCATTCAGAATGGAAGTCAGAGGACCTAGTTGGATCTCAGTTCTCCTTATTTCTAATTTTATAATATAGGCAACATATAAACCCTTCCTGAGCTTCAGAATTTTTTTTAATGAATCAGGATTTACCTGACTCATCTGGTTTTGGTGGGGATAACCCACGGCAAGATATAAAGATGTGGCAATGTATTTAAGTCAGTGCCTCGAATCTTTGAGCCATTTCCATCAGTCAGTCAGTCAATTACCCACACATTCAACAATCTGTAAGTACAGCTCTCCCCGATAACTTCTTTCCTCCTTCCTCTCAGTTTTCAATCTCATTTGCACTATGATAGATCCAAAAAGAGTTCGTCATCTCCATCTATCTCTCTCTCCTATGATGACCAAAAACAATCTTAGTAATCCTTAAACACACATTGATTTTTCACTATCATCTTTTTTTTTACACCTTCATTTGTAATAAATTATCTTTCATTGAATGGATTTGATTGGCAAACCCAATTCTGTAATTTGGCTTTTCACTAAATTCCACCATTTCTAGAGACTTTGTGCACTTAAGTATTTTCAAAATAAAGAGGAAGATAAACCTGTATTTTAAAGGAATTCTCTCTTACCTTAAGTTTCTTGTTCACTGTATTTTGAATAGAAGAGAGCTAAACAGTATAACTGTTGCTTACATGACTGAATGGTATTTTCTACAAAGAGAAAGGCTCTTGTAAGTGGATAGGTAATAGCTATTTTTTTAACATACTTGGCATTGTGCAAGATGTTTGACATGCTTATTTGAATCCTTCCGACTGCACTTTATAATCAGTACCATCATCCCATTTACCAATGAGGATGCTCAACATTTCAGGTTCTCAGAGTTCAAATTAATTTGCCAAGATCAGCTAGTGAGTGACACAGAGGGCATCTAAACCCAGGCCCACCTGATGGAAAATTCACTCTCATTGACACTCCACCACTACTGCACCAAGAGGCCAACTCTGGCTAGAATTCAGCCTTTTATGTCTCGAACAACTGATAAATGTGACTAGAAGTCACAGTTGAAATGTTTAGAAAGTCTTATTATACTCAAGTTGAAATATGAGTACACGGTGAAGATGAGAGAATCAGAAAAATTGAGAGCAAAATGAAGCATCAAAGAAAATAAGAGAAATCTACTGAGAAGCACAAAAGGACAAGGGAAGTAGAGTATCCCAGAGAACAAACTCACGTGACTGGTTGGCTTTATTGAAAATGCATAATTTCAACACTCTCTGTTTTTTTCTGCTTGGTAAGTGTAGTACTTGATTCCTTGATCATTCTGCAAGTCATATTAAATCATGTACAGATTTCAAATTTATGCTTCTATACAGTTAATCAAGCTTTTAATACTTTGGCTTTCATGTAATTACTTTAATAGGTATATGAAAATATAGACCTATCAGAGATGATAGCTTTATAGGCTGGTTAATATCTTAAATTGAATATTATGTCATATTGGGTTTGGAGAATTTTTCAACTGGGAAAGAACTCAGTTTATATTTGAATGAATGTACTTACTACCTGAGTTTGAAAATACTCTAGCCTATTACAACTTATTGTCATGGGGGTTGTCTCAAGCACAATGGAAAATGAAGCAACTGGTCCTTTATAAAATTAATCACAGCAACTTTCTTGCTAAAAAAAGCACTTAGAATACCAGCTGGAAGACATTTAGAATGTTATGGAACTCATGTGGCCTTGATTGTTTATAATACATTCTAAATTGTATTTCCATGGAAACAGGGTGAAAAAATAACAGGGAATTTGATGGAGTTGAGAACAAGGGTGGTAAGCAAGAAAGCTGTCCTTCGTTTCCCACATAAATCCTATAACAGGAGCTAGAGGGGCCCAAAGGTCCAGTCCTATACACAGCAAGTCACTAAATCTATATATCTAGTCCTGTCTCTACTACAACAACCCATCAATACAAATTCCACCAAGTCTCATGTCCTTGTCTATGAGGATTATTGCCAACACCGAAGCCTCTTTTGTCATCTATTATATCCTATATTCTCCCAATTCTCATCCAAAAACTATTCCCTGTATTAACTGTGCCTTCTCTTCCCTCCCCACCTCTTCTGCTGGGATCTTTGTAACCAATGATCATTATTACTTTCTTTGTGCGTTCATCCTCTTCTTCAAAGGCTTCTTTCATCTCCATGACACAACTTAGACCCAGAGTTTCCTGAAGACACAATTTTCCTTCCATAAACTTAAACTGAATTGTTTTTTATGCTTCACTTATTTAAAAACCTAAGAGTAAAGTCAGGGTTCTCCAAATTCCCTGTTTCTGCTTCCAGTCATTAAGTACTTTCATTTGAACTGAACTCCTTTGTCCTTCGAGATTCATGTAGCTGTAATATAAGCCACGTAGGCTCTTCATAGAAATCAACTGCAGACCGGCTTGCCGCAGCCCTCATTTACTGAACATTTCAGCATAACTCACAGTATTCCTGTTCTCTCCAGCTCTGTCATTATTGTAGGTTTCTTTGATGGTTATCCAACGCCTGGAATTTAACTCCTGGATGTCCTCTCTAATTGCATTTTCTTCCATCCCACTTACTTTCAAGGTTCTTTCCTAGCACTTGTCACCACCAGAAATACTTCTCCTACCAAGTCATAAAATTAAACATCTGGTCCTTAATCACAACTTTCTGTCTTCTGAGTTGCCCAAGCAGTCCCATGCAACAAATACTATAATGCACAAGGGCATCATAGAGAGATATTTTCTCTCTGTTATTTATCCTTCTTTTGTATATTCTTCCCTTTTTCCCACCTTAGAATCTATGATTCAAAATTGTTGTCACCCCACTGTAAGGGGTTTCAATTACCTTGTCACTTCTTATTTATTTGAACCTGTGTTTCAAAACCTTACCCTTAAATAAAACCCAGTCATCCACTTTCTCACCTGCATCACCCATGAACCTATGCAAGGAGAGAGAAAAATTACAAAACCAGATTGGTGTTGCTAATAACTTAAGATTTTCTGTCCTGACTCTCAAAAATCACTTGAAAATGTTTCAGAATATTAGGATAAGGTCATGTTCCTACACTCCACAGAGATTTTATTCCCATTTCTTTGGACTCAAATGGGAAGCCCTCATCTCCCCAGAGCCACAAGTCTATCTTCTTTTGAACTCTGTACCATTTCCCCCTCCTATTCTTCTGGGAGTAGCTTCCCTCTGATGTGAGAGTACAATCTTCTATGTCCCATTAAGGAAAATAAATCAGGGTGATCCCAGCAACAGGCTGAAGGAAGAAGATGGATCTAGCTTAGATTTTAAGGCTTTAGCATATAGATAACAATTGAAAACCATGGAATGCTTGTGAAGTAGAAAGTGGAGCAATGACATGAGACAATTCCAAAAAGAAAATTAATCAGAGTGGGGAAAGGGGTAGGAGAAAAATCAGAAAAGCTGAAAGCTAAAGCCAAGACTTTTTAAAGAAGGATGGAGTAGGTAATTCACAAATACGCTGACAACTAAGAGAACAGAAAGGTGCCCATTGGGTTGTCCAGTAAGCAGTTCTTTGATAACTTCAGCAGAGTGTGTGTGAGGTCTCATAACCTTCTTTTGGTGAGTAGATTAAAATATTCATGATAACACGTGTAAAGATCTTGTTCAGTAAGTTTTGATATCAAGGGGAGAAAGGGTTGAGCAGCTAACCTGCAGTAATGGGACCATGAGGAAGGGTTGTTTTTTCCTTCATAAGGGAAGTGAGCTGAGGAGATGTGAATACTAATGGGAAAAGCCAGTAAAGAGGAAGAGTTTGAGAATAATTGGAAAATATTGGGGTATTGATGAAACATGATCATGGAAGGGGCAAAGAGGGATTTGATTCTAGTGAAAAATGACCTTAGACCAGTGGTCCCTGTTGAAATAGCTTCATGACCCCATGAGGCTTGACGAAGCACGAGCTCTCAGGCCCCGCCCCAGACCTACTAATTCAGAGCTGCTGGGTATGGGGCCAACAAATCTATGTTCTATGAAGGCATCAGGTGACTCTGACGTTCATTACATTCGAGAAAAGAGCAAAATGCCAGCAAGTTAAAAACATTGAAACCCAGAGGAAATGAGTGAGGGAGATCAGGAGATGCAAACTTTCAGTTATGAAGTGACTGAGTTGTGGGCATGTGGGATCCCACTTGGAGACTAGGCTGGACTATTGGGGGACAAGTGAAATAGTTCAGGCCTTCTCACCTGGCATCTAGCAGTAGGATGTGCACCTGTTCTGCACCTGTGACTGGCACTGGCCCAGCGGGCGGTCATTTTGTTGTTTATGGGCCTTCTGAGCTTGCCCTTCGCAGCCTGACATTTTTGTTCTCCTGCCTAAATCAGGGGATGGGCCTCTCTGGGTTGGGTGAGGTAGGAGAGAGAACTGGGAGAGTGAAACTGGGAGAGATGGACTGGGGGGTCAAACTGGGAGCCACCTAGAGCTAGAGCATGCTATGGGATATAGAGCTATAAGCTCGCTATGGACTATGAGCTATTAAGGGGAAACTCCCAGATGCCACTTGGTGCTGCTCCGCTTTTGGGATAAAGGTTATGTTTAAGTTGCCTGAGGCTCCTCGATTCTTCTTCTGTCTGCCCAGATCCAATGTGAACCTTCCTGGCCTAGGTCATTGGCAATACAGCATGTTTGAGAGTTGCTGAGAGAGTAGATCTTAAAAGTTTTCATCTCAAGAAAAAGAATGTGTAACGATGGATGGTGATGGATGTTATCTGGACTTGTTCTTGCGGTGATCATTTCTCAGTGCATGCAAATGTTGAATTGTTACATTGTTGACCTGAAACTAATGAAATCTTGCATGTCAATTGCACTTCAAAAAAGAAAAAAAAAGGTTTGATGGGAAGTTAGAGGACACAGAAGAGGCTGTATTTTCTCAGCAAAATGGGTGATATGGTCATCTGCTGAGAGTGAAGGAGTAGCCTTGGAGTTCAAGGAGACTGGAAAGGTTTGTGACAATTGCCATTTTGGAAAAAAAGGCTCATTGTGAACATATGTTAGAATTCTGGGTTGTGTGAGGACTTAACTGATTCTAAGCACGTGGATCTCTAGAGCAGGTAATTCCGATGAGCATGATTATTTTTCCAGGCATTAGCGGCGGTTCTCAACCTGTGGGTCGCGACCCCTTTGGGGGTCGAACGACTCTTTCACAGGGGTCACCTAAGACCATCGGAAAACACATAATGTACTTATGTGGACCAGTCACACACGTGTAGAGAGCTACCAATAACTTTACGGTTCCACAATATGAGGAACTGTATTGAAGTGTCGTGGCGTTAGGAAGGTTGAGAACCGCTGCATTAGCGGAATGTGGGCGGAGAAGAGAAGGCAGGTTGATTCAGAGTTGAAAATTGAAATTGAGCTGAACATTTTGTGAGGTGCATCTGAGGGGAGAAGAGTAGGTTTTAAATCAGGGGATATTGGCAAGAGAGAGGTTAAAGTGATGGACTTCTAACTTCAGTCTGGTTAGAGAAGAAAATGAATACAAAATTGTCCTAACAGATGGCGAGGAAATAGAAGATCCTCTGCTCATTTTTAATCAGATTGTTTATTTTTTAGCTATTGAGTTGTGTGAATTCTTTAAACATTTTGCATAGTACACCTTGCCAGCTACACGAGTGCAAATATTTTCTCCCATTCGGTAGGTTGCCTTTTCACTTTGCTGATGGCTTCCTTTGTGGCACAGAAGGTCTTAGTTTGATGTAGGCCCACTCATTTACCTTTGGTATCAGATTCGAAAAATCATCACAAAGACCAACATCAAGGAGTTTATTGTCTACCTTTTCTTCTGTGAGTTCTGTGGTTTCAGGTCTCACATTCAAATCTTTCACCAATTTGGGGTTATTTTTTGTGTATGGTATAAGATGGGGTCCAGTTTCATTCCTTTGCATGTGGCTGAGCAGCTTTCCCAACAGCATTTATTGAAAAGACTATCCTTTCCCCATTGTATATTCTTGGTTCCTTTATTGTAAGTTAATTGACCATTTACATCTGGGTTTATTTCTGAGCTCTTTTCTGTTCCACTAATCTATGCGTCTGTTTTTATGCTAATACCATACTGTTTTGATTACTATAGATTTGTGATAGTTGGAAGTCAGAGAGTGTAATACCACCAGCTTCATTCTTCTTTCTCAAGATTGTTTTGACTATTTGGGGTATTTCATGGTTCCATGCTAATTTTAGGATTATTCTAGTTCTATGAAAGATGCCATTTGACTTTTGATAGGGATAGTATTGAATCTGTAGACTGCTTTGAGTAATATGAACATTTCAAAAATATCAATCCTTTTAATCCATGAACATGAAGTATCTTTTCATTTATTTGTATCTTCTTCCATTTCTTTCATTACTGTCATAGTTTTCATCACGTATGTCTTTCACCCCCTTGGATATCTAATGTTATACGTCAATTATACCTCAATACAAAAAGAAGGGCCAATGCACAAAATACAATGAAAACAACAAATGAAGTACTGAAAAGATCAGAGGTGGTAGTAACGAAGTGCATTGTGGAGAAAATGCTGTCTTCAGGTAAGAGGCAGGTTTGAATGATGTGCACTTTCAGTCAGAGTTGAAAATGTATGGGCTTGTGTTTGCCACAGAATGTGGGCTCCAAAGGGGCACAGTGGAAATATTTGGAAGGGAAAGGAAAAATACAAGTTCAGGTGGGAAGAAAGAAGCATAGAACAATGTGGAAATTGTGAAACAAAGCGAGAAGGATGTGTAAAAAGACAGTTTGAGATGTGAACAAGGAAAGGGACCAGATGAAACTGTGAAAAACAATTAGTCACTGTGACAAAATGATCAGAAGGATGAAATAGTCAAAGCTGACTATTTCAGCCCTTTGATTCCTAGAATAGATTGAAATATTTTATCATTTTTAGTATTTTTCTTACACTTAATTCTTTTTTCACATTTAATTCTTATGGGGTTTTGTTTTAAAGTTCTGGCTCATTTTACCTCAATATAATTACAGTCCTTATTTGGCATGTCTTCTTAAATTATGTCTCCTGCACTTGTGTTGTTTGAAATCAAATTAGTCAAAAATAAACATATCCAACTATCTATATATACTGGCAAAGTTCTTGTGTACAAGGGAGGTTTACAAGTGTTTTTCTGGTTTTGAAAATCAATTTCTATCCTTTTCAAATTATTTGCTTTCATATCTTAAATCATTTTAGCTGGCAATGACAGCCTTTTAGCTATGTCATTAATTTATTAAATTGTATATTTAGATTACATTTCAAATACTTTGATGAAACTATGAGTATACATAAACCAGAAATAAATTGAGAGAAGTGTGCTGATTATGGATAGGAAAACTCAGTATTTCAAAGATTTGTGGAGACCTCAAATTAGTCTATGAGTACAAAGCAATTGAGATAAAAATTCTAATAGAGTTGTGTTTAAATAACACTTAACAAATTAACCCTAATATAAATATATATATATATATATATATATATATATATATATATATATATATATATATATAATTGTAATGGGCCTCAAATCTCTAAGACTCCTTAGAAAAAGAAGAAGAGACTTAGATTATTAGGCATTAATAGTTTTAAAAGGCTAAATTAATTTTTAAAATATGGTCTCAGAATATAAATAGAGTCTAATGAGAAATAAAAGAGAGGAGCAAATAAGATTAATGACACTACACAGATGGGGGAATGAGTGCTTGATAATCGATATGGTTTTGATATATGACAAAAGTACAAAAACTGTAAATAAAAGTATTTTTAAGTGACTCCATTGACAATTGATATTTTGTGTGACAAAGAACACCATAAATGAAGTAGAAATATAATACTAGCAAAACATGCAACTAACAAATGATTCCAAAACAGAATATATATAAGGGAAAACAAAAGAGAAACGATTCAGAAGAAAGAAACTGGTTACATATATAAATAGGTCACTTGCCTAGAAAGAATATTAAATTTCCAAGAAAGAAATGGAAACATATCCAATGTTTTTCTTAATCAGGAAAGTACAAACTAAAATAGCATTCTACTGTTTCATATCTATGGTATTGATAAAAATTAATACCTCTGATTATAAGTGTTATACGTTGCTGATGGGGATATAAATTGGTATTACCACTTTGGAGAACAATTACACAATCTCTACAAAAGGAATACATGCATATTCTATGATCCTGTATCTTTTTGCTTTCCCTCGAGACATTCTTGAGCATGTGTCCAGGGATATTTATGATAGCACTGTTCAAAAGGCAAGACACTGTTGATAAGATAACCTTCTCAGCAAGGGAGTAGATAAGTATACTATGATTTATTTATAATAGAACACTTTTCTGCATTTAAAATTATTTGTTGTGTGTAAAAAATGTGGGGAATTTTAGAAATACAATTTTAGTGAAAAAGTAAATTGCAAAATGATGGCAATTGTATGATATCATTTACATAAAGCAAAATATATTAGAGTTTACTATTTATGCATACATATATATGCAATAAAAGCACAAATATGTGTGTGTGTGTGTGTGTGTATGTGTGTGTATTCGTATTTATATATATATGAAGGTTCGACAGTTTATTTCATGAACCCATCCTAGGAAAAGTGCTACATACCTCATTGCTGAGTATCACTGCAGTCACCTTCAAAGTACTCCCCTTGGGAAGCTATGCACCAATGCCAGCCTTGGCAAGGTTATGGCACCTTACCGAGTTGTTAGTACAGTGCTGCCAACATAAGTGCACAGGGGCAAGTTTGTGAACTTAATTGCCAGATTTGGGGTAGGACGACAGCTCTGATGGCCATTCCAGAAAAAGAGTTCCAAAATTGCTTTGAAGGGTGGACTAGGTGCTGCCATCGATGCACAGCTTCCCAAGGGGAGTACTTTGAAGGTGACGATAGTGATATTCAGCAGTGAGGTATGTAACACTTTTTCTAGGATGGGGTCACAAAATTAATTGTCCAAACTCGTATATATGATGGCATATACTAGTAGGAGTAGTAGTTATCTATGTGGAGAAAGGCTGGGAAATGGATTGGAGGGATTTGACTTTATCTATAAAACACTGTTTATTTAAATAAAAGTGAGGTTTGTAGATTAATAATGTAATAAGGTAGGGGGTAAATGTGTTATTTAAGTGTGCTTGATGTGTTTCATAGTTAACTAAAAACTTGGCATAATAAGAACCCTGAAATTACGGTAAATACATACCCCTCACCGAAGCTTATGCAGCCTGACATATCTAAAGTAAAAGAATAAACAGCATCCCACCCAGTGATTCACAATAGCACAAACAGTCCTTAAATGCGTCTCCATACACCAGAGCAGAAGAGGTCATGGAAGAGAGCAAAACTTCACTGGTGAAGATTCTTCATAGAAAACTTTAGATGTGTACTTTGTTCACCTTGAGCCGTAATTTCATCGAGTTACTATAATGACTAAGTGAATTAACACTTGCAAAGAACAATGACTCAGAGCCAGCAGAAGGGCGGACTTCACTCTTACAGTTAGTTACTGTGCGTGTCCCTTCCAGCCTTAGCAAATGCAAGTATCGACCGCCTTGAAATATGGAAAGAGTGTCAGTGTTGAAGCTGATCATGCCAAGGTTCAAATAAGCGTGCAACTTTCTTTACTAAGCAAATAATATTGAAAAACATGTTAGAGAAAATTTATTTTATAAAACATAATGCCATGACCGACACCCCAAAGTTATTGTGAGGTTTATTTATTTATTTTATTTATTTTTATTGTTAAGACTTACTGGGGTGATATCTGTTAGCAAGGATTATATAGGTTTCAGGCATACAATTCTACAGTAAGATTTAAAGCAATATAAATGTAAAGCCACAAGCCCAGAGCCCTGGCACTGGTGTATGTAATGTTAGTTCCCTGGGTTAAAATATGATCAGCTTTCACAATATTTAGTGTCTCGTTGTTTAGTATTTTTCATTATTATACTTCAGTTATTGCTATAAGAATCACTTATTAATCAAAGTCAAATCAAAACATATCTTCTTTAATCCATAGCTGCAGAGTTCTATGACACTGTCTAGTAGCTCCAAGTGTGTTAGTGAACTATGACTTTCTTTTTTAATTCAAATCATTCAATACACACACACACACACACACACACACACACACACACACAGTGATTAAATTAACCAGAATTTTTAAGAAAATGTAAATTTACTGATGTAACTACTACCCATGCAAGCCTGTTACTGTGTTTGAGAGATCATACGGAATCCACCTAAATGGATTTTGCCCTTGTCATAAATGGCAGCAAAGGAAACCAGTGCTCTGGCTGTTACTCTCTCATTATACCACCCTCTCTTCTAATCTTGGTTTCTTCACTAGAGAGCAGAAACAAATAGATAAGTGGATCTGTGCCAGTGATTTACATCAACTTACAGTTGGAGTTTCATTGCTTCTCTGTCATGTCAATAGACCATTAATGGAGCGAATGTGTATACAGCCTGCTAATGGCAGTTCTCAGGGGGCAAAATGTAATATGACAGTTTAAGAGGAATGATCATGGTATCACCAAGATGGTGAAGTAGGAGACCCCATCCTTTGTCCCCCTCCCACCCCCACCCCCGCAACAAGATTAACAACTACACAACTCTCCAAACAAAGATCGGCTCTTGGAGAGCTGAGGCATCCACCTAAGAAACTTAGCAACACAGAATTAACTTGAAACAGATTAAAAACTTAAACGTAAGATTTGAACCCATAAAACTCCTAGGAAGAAACATAGGGAATAAGAATTATTGCTATTACTCTTAGCAATGATTTTTTTTGTTATGACATGAAAAGCTCAAACAACAAAAGCAAAAATAAATGAGACTACATCAAGCTAAGAAGCTTCTGCACAACAAAAGAAACAACAATATGAAAAGAGAAACTATGGGATGAGAGAAAAATTTGAAATCCATATATCAGATAAGAAGTTAATATCCCAAATATATAAGAAACTCATACAACTCACTAGAAAAATAACAATTTAATTTTAAACATGAGCAAAGAAACTGAGTAGACCTTTTTGCATACAGATGGCTAGTAAGTATATGAAAAGATGCTCAACATCACTAATCCTCAGAAAAATGCAAATCAAAATAACAGACAAAATCTCATACCTGGTAAAATGTTGTTTATAAAGAAGAGTAAAGATAACAAGTATTCACAAGAATGGGGAGAAAAGGAAACACTTGTTCACTGGTAGTGGGAATGCAAATTGGTGCAGCCACTATGAAAAATAGTATGGAGGTTCCTTAAAAAACTAAAAACAGAACTACCATATAACCCAACAATGCCATCTTGGGTTATCTCCAAAGTAAATGAAATCACTAGCTTGAAGTGATACCCCCACTCCTGTTTTATTATTCACAATAGCTGGGACATTGAAATGATCTAAGTATTGGTCTTTGGATGAATGGTAAAGAAGATGTGGTACATATTTATTATTCATTAATAAAAAGGAAACCCTGCCATTTGTGACCACATGATTGGACATTGAGGGCATTATGCTGAGTGAAATGAGTCAAACGGAGGAAGACAAATACTATCTTTCATTTATTTGTGGAATCTGAAAAACAGAACTTAATGGAAACACAGTAGAATGGCAAGGACTAGGGGCTGAGGGGTGGGGTATAGGGGAAGATGTTGCTCAAGGGAACAAGCTTGAAGCTGTATGAGGAATAAGTTCTGGGGATCTAAGGTACAGACAGCGTGGTGACCAGAGTTGACAATCCTGTAAGGTATACTTGAACGCTGCTATAAGAGTAGAGGTTTCATGTTCTACCATAACAACAAAATGAGAATTATGTGAGGTAAAGGATGTGTGAATTAACCTTATTGTGATCAACATTTTGCATTATATACATGTAGTAAGTGTGCAAATCATTACATTGCACACCTAAACGTACACACTATGATACGAGGGCTGTCCAGAAAAAATACAGCCATAAATGCCTCTGTTTTTTTTAATGTCACATGGTTGGATACTTTCTGGACAGCCCGCGCATGTCAATTATATTTCAATAAAGTTGGAGTAAAAAAAGGAACAGTCAGATATTAATAGCTTAGCGGAGTGCTATCAGTTGCCTTCCCTCTAGCCCTTCTGCCTCCTCTCTGGCCCCTCGACGTCCTTGTCCGGGTGTAAATGAGCAGAAAGTGGCTTTAAAATTATGACCTTTAATAATAGGAATTTCAGACATATAAGGGGTTGTGTTTTAGAGCTTTGAGGCATTTTAAATGTTAGTTTTACTAAAAATAAAAGAAGAATTATGAGCAATCAGTAAAGACCTAGGAACCAAGGTAGCAGCCTAATAACACCTTTATTTTCCTTTAACTTGAAACTTTGAACTACTGCTTAAACTTGCTTTTGTTAAAAATGAATTCATACAGGAGATAAATATGCATGCAGGCCAGTGTTCTCAGGTGAACCTGCATTTTGACAATAATGATTAATTAGTGAATGGCTGTGGCTAATTTTGTTTTAGGACAGTTTTAAAATACAATTTTGTGAAGAACATACAGGCTTCCTGGTAGGTAGAAGATTATAAATGTGAAAGGAAATTTAAAGGGCATCTAATTGGAAGTCCTTGGCAATACAAAACACATTTCTTAGAAGATGACAGTACCTATTGCATCCTTGGCACCTACCTGGTGTTCAGTAGGTGTTCTTCTGTAATATCTATTTGCTGTGCTTGTGACATTGGACTATGACGACACTGATTTAGCAAAACTTTCAAAAACAACCTGAGGAGAGTTGGACCTGGTTGGGGTGAACTTTTGCCAGTTGGTGGAAACTGCTGCTTCCCTTACTAAAAATTTGTCACCCAGGTGCTTTATAATTATTTCTAAAATTTACCCAGCCCTGATCAATAACAAGCCAAGAAGTCTTTACCTTTACAGCCTATTTCTCCTCTTTCATATGACAATTAAAACAAAAAATATTTTTAAGCCCTCCCTTGGCACCGTGTCTTCTACCAGTCATTATGTAAATTATCTTCCCCATTCACAATAAAATTTGAACAAGTCATTCATTCCCCATCTCCAGTTTCTCATGGTCTCTCATCTCTTGTGCCCACAAATACCATCCTCAACATACCCAGTTAGGGAAGTGAGACCTCTGAAATAAGCTCACTTAAAGTTTTTCTCTCCTTTAAGCTACCTCCTTTAAAAGCCCCATTACTTTGGTTCTTTAATAAACCCCCTCATAAACCACCTTCCTTGCATTATAAAGAATTTTTTTTAACATAAATGTCTCAGTGATTCTTTTAGTACTGTCACTCACTCACAGTCATGCTATCTTACACGGCCTCTTTCAGAGCTCTCAAACACCCTCCCACTCACACTACCCTTTTCCTGGACATAGCCCAGGTAATTGGTTCATGGTTTTTAGTTATAAGTAATTGTGAGGGCTCTTCTTCAGCAAAGGTTCCCTGGGGCTGACAACAACAGTCTTACTGTCCTAATTAAGTCCTTATCTGATAAACCTAATAAATCTATTCTTATTTAGTTGAAAGGTGTTTGGGGCTGCTATTCTTGCTTTCAGAATCTTTCACATAGGAAAAAAGATCAACCAACCACAAGGTCATATGTCTGAAGGGTAATCTCATTCCTTAGCAATTAAACAGAATTTAAAATTTCTTTTTGTCTTAACATCTAATTTAAGATGTCAGGCAATTAAATAATACATTTACCACTCCTTAACTACATTGCATTAAAATTACAGAAGAAATTTACAAATAAAATGAATCCATAACTATACTGCAAAGTCAGAATGAGTCCTATCAACAAATTAGTTTTATATATCACATATGAGTGAACTCATATGGTGAATACACTGTACAGTACATGGATCGTATATTATAGAGTTGTACACATGAAACTTATATAATTTTACTAACCATATGATGTCAATAAAGTTAATTTAGAAAACTAGATGATAGAATTTTTTGAAGATGGAATGAAAATGAGACCAGATGCATACCTGAGTACCTTGAAATACTATTCAAGTTAAAAATGAGACAGTCAAAAAGGAATAAATTGTTTTGCAAAAGAACTCCAGAACAATTTAAAGGTGACAGGACAGGGGCAAAAGAGAACCGCCCATAATTTAGTCAGCAGAGAAATTAGAGAGATGGAACCAATTGTATAAATCTTTATCCTCAGAATGAACCCTCCCTCCCCGACCAATTGCCCCCCAGGATGATCACAAATACAGCCAAACAACTGAAAAATAAACT
The DNA here is from genome assembly GCA_004026885.1 of Lyroderma lyra. Taxonomy (NCBI): domain Eukaryota; kingdom Metazoa; phylum Chordata; class Mammalia; order Chiroptera; family Megadermatidae; genus Lyroderma; species Lyroderma lyra. The sequence goes on along the minus strand of PVJL010014350.1, from coordinate 4,216 downwards.
GAAACAGTAGCCTGAGACCCTAAGGATACCAGAGTTAGACAGGCCCACACATAGAGAAGACAATCTACCCACAGCTGTGTAAGCACAACTGACTGACTGCATGTAGATCTCACCTTGATGTTTGACAGTTTAGGTCTTTCATGGATGCTGTGAGCTATCCTCTTGTGTGTATGTTTCAAGTTGTTTTCTGTTACTTGGATTTTTGAGAACAGATGCTCAGAGATATGTGGGTATACGGAATCAGTTATTCAGTTGACACGCGGCAAAATGGTGAGACAACACCTCCCGCCAACCAAGGTTCTCAAATGGGAAATTAGCAGCAGAGGCAATAAGGAAATGATTTTACTGATTATATCATTAGTTGGATCAATGTATACACTGAGGATGAAGTATAAAGAATACATGGAAATGGAGTCTATGAAATGCTGAATTTTCATTATTTTACATCACAGCTAAGTCTCCTATGTTGCTTACATTTATTGACCATATAAGTGTTTTGAGTGTTTTAAGGCATTTATCAGAAGACAATAGATCCCAACAATTGGAAGAAAGTTCTCTGGAGGGATCCATAGAACTTATTAAGCCACTGAATTGCCCAACCACATTGAAGCATTACCCACACTTAGTGAAAGAGAGTTAACCAATGTCCCCCTATGTTGTCACTCATTGTTTCTCAACAGATAATTATAATTGAAACACAATATTATCTGAATGGTTAAAGAAGACATGCGCGATGAAGAAAGGGATGCATTTAGAATAAATGAGAGAAATTTATCATTACATTCTAGATACAATTTGGGTTAAATATATGGGCATTGATTTTCTGGGTACAAATCAAAGAGAGAGCAAAGTAATTTGGGGTTGGGCTAAATTGATGTAGGTATAATCACCCAGAGGCTCTGTATCTCATGTACTTGCTTGGGCACTTGCCAGTGATTAAAACTCCTTCTGGATTTGCAACACAATCCAAAGCAAACAATGACCAGAAAGCCCTTGAGTGACCCAGGGTGAGGGAGCCAATAGCTACAGGTAGTAGAAGTGCTGCATTAGACCTTTGAGAATACTCAGCGCTTCACCATGTCTCATGACCAATTAGAGACAATCCTTTCCTCTTCGTCAGGTGAAACAGTTGATCAAAATATTTTAAATAGAGCTCTCCTTTTTGTCCTCTCTTGGTCAAGAATGTCTAGGAGTGATTTGTGATCTCGAGTTGAGTGGGATGAGTCTGGGGTTTTGTCCCCAAGTGCTAACAATTAACATGACATTAAGAAATACATGGTGATGAAAAGAACTGACACGGGGTGGTGAACATATAATGCAATGAATAGTACACCTACAGCCTATGTAATTCTTGCTAACCAATGTCACCTCAATAAGTCTAGCAATAAAAAAACAACCAAAAAAAAGCAAAAACAAAAGCAAGCACAATCATTGTAAAGGCAGGAGTATGGGTGAGATAATCAGGGTTCAGGGGATGGTCTGGCACCAAAAGATCTCACTTGTTAACCAAGCTAGGATTCATCTGAAAGAAAACCAACAATTTACAAGTCCCCAAAAAACTCTCATTTAACCTAATTAACAAAACTGGGACACACTATCATTCACCCTTAAACTAATAGGTTATTAGGTAATACCATGCATGTCATATCTAGGTGTTTGCAGCTGCAATCTAAGAGGCTTTCCCATTCTGCACATATATCCCAATGATGTTTGAAATGTCTCCAGTAGCCTAGAATAAACTATGGGGCCCTTAACAAGTTCAGCAGAAGAAATGGAGCAGATACCCTCCTAGAATTTGTATCAAGGTCATACCTTTAAGCAAGTAATTTTTCCCCTGCAGTGTATCTCTAGCATGTTGTCCATCTTTACTCTTAACTTCCTAGCCCAAGACAATGTCACCTCTCACCTGGACTTGCAACAGCCTCCTGACTGGTCCTGCTTTCATTCTTGTGTCCCTATGATCTCTTCTAGAACAGTGAGATGTTTTTGTAAAAGCTTGATTAGATCATTCCTGTTTCTAGCTTATAAACTCCTGATAGTTCTTCATTAAACTTATTATACAAATCTCATATTAAAGCTTCCAAGTCCCTACCTGATCCGACTTCACCCACTCCTACAGTCTAATATTAAAATATCTCCCTTTCACTCCGGACACTCTATATGCATGAACTTCTTTCCATCCTTCAAAACATCAAGCTCCTTTCAGCTTTAGAACACTTGATGGGTCACATGCCTAGAAAACTCAATCTACGTGTTTGTCTTCTCATTCCCAACTTTTCTCTTCTATACCCCAACTTCTTAAATTATTTTTTTAAATATCAGAGAGTGATATTACACATGTTTGTGTGTATTTGATTTTCTGCCCTTATTTATTATATCTTTAGAATTAGATAGTATTTTTTGTCTGTTTTACTCACTGATATATGCCCATTAGTACTTAGAACCTGGTATATGCCTGGGTGCCCAATAAATATTTTTGCAATAAATTAGATAAATCAGTTAATACAATTTTCTCTGTATATATCTCCCACTAGATTAGTGTAAAAGACATTTGGTCTAGCTTATGTCTTTATCACTAGCACTCAGAGCATTATCTGTAACCATTTAAAGAATGAATAAATGGGGATAATAATAATAACAGCTAAAATTTATTGAAGACAAGACACTGTTCTAAGTGAATCCTCACAACCTTTAAAATGGTTCCATTTAGTATCCTCATGGACAGATGATGAAATAGAGGCACAGAGTCCATACACATGAGAGCAGCAATTTGGACTGAGGGCTGTGTTATTCCATAGTCAAGCCGTTAGCCACTTTATAATATAATAAAGATGAAATGTTTGGCATTTGAGGAGTTGAAAGTATCAGCTAAGTGAAATAAGTCAGATGGAAAAGACAAGAATCATATGATTTCCCTCATATGTGGGATATAAAATAGAAAGCAATGTCATGAAGCAGCTCAGTTTCCTACAGAGTAAACAGATATTACAAATGAGTGCAAAAATGAACTACTTGAAAAATGGTGTCTAGGACAACTGGTTACCCATTTAGCAAAAAAAAAAAAAAAAAATCCTATTTCACACTACAAATTACAATACATTTCAGAGGATTAATGAATTAAATCTAACACACATGCACGCACACACAAATACACACACTATTTGTATTCGGGGGAAAACAGAGTATTGCAAATTGCTATTGAGCAAAACTCAGAATAGGGGAGCCATCTAAAAAAAGATTGATAAACTTTTATTTTAAAAATATCTGTATGAAAAAGATACCTTAACCAATATTAGCAGGGAAAAGACAGAGTAGGGTAAGTATCTGCGAGAACTATAAAGATACTAACAATACAAAAAGAGATAAAGACAGAGGGAGGAACAGAAGGAGAGAGGAAGGAGGGAAGGAAAGGAGGCAGGCAGATACACCGTAAGTGTCCATTAAGGAGGAAATATTAAATGAACTGGAACACCCTAACATGAAAATTTATGCCAAGGGCTAAAAACAACAAGATAGATCTACATATATGGACAAGTCAAACTCTGTATAACATGAGTAAAGAAAAAGGGTTATAAAATTATATAACACAAAAAAATTTTTATAAAGAAGAAAGCAAGAAACAAAACAAAGTCACAGACACAGGCAACAGTATGGTAGTAACCAGAGGGGGAAAAGAGGGGGCGGGGGTCGAAGAGGGTATAGGGAGCCTAATATATGGTGACAGAAGGAGAATGGACTTTAAGTGGGGAGCACACAATGCAATATACAGGTGATGTATTCTAGAATTGTACACCAGAACTTATATAAGGTTATTAGCCAGTGTCACCCCCAATAGATGTAGTTAAATAAAAAAGATTAAATGTTGAGGGCTGAAACAGGCATATATTTATGTATTATACTTTTGGGATTCTAACCCTTGACAGCAGATCAAGATTTATTTTAAAAGTATAGTGTCAGCATCATTAATGATCTAACTAGATTCCTAATATGTCCAAAGTCCAAGTTTAGATTGGAGATCATAGCTTGATGTAAGACCTGGAAATGCCTTTCTAATGTCTCTCCTCATCTAGATCTCAAAACCCACCCACGGAAAACACTGGGTCAGCAAGGCAGACTTCACACATTGTCACCAGGCAGCAATGTGGCAGCCCATGACCGAGCTGTGGCCATTGCAGTAAGAGATGTATGAGGGACTGGTCAATACTGCCGTTTTCAG
>PVJL010014349.1:0-28391 GCA_004026885.1 Lyroderma lyra | reverse complement strand
ATACTATGGAATATTCCAGATCAGAAATAGAAAAGCATGGAAGAGGGGCTCCTTTTCACTTTCATACACCATGTGTCTAAATCTTTTTTATCCACATACTAAGTAGAGAAAAGTGAATGCTTAGCCCCCATGTTGTTTTTTTTTTAATTCATTTTTATTGTTAGACTTGTTGGGGTGACATCTGTTAGCAAGGACTACACAGGTTTCAGGCATACAATTCTAGAGTGCATTGTCAACTTGTTGTATAATAAGTTCACCACCTAATGTGACTTCTCTTTCCATCACCTTATATTTAGCTTCCCCCACTCCTCTCCCACCCCCTCCCCTTTCTCCCCTCCCTAATCCACTCGTCCCCAAATAAACATTAAACTATTGATTGTGTCCATGGGTTATTTGTTCATTTCTTTTTTTCTTTGCTTTCAGTTTTATATTCCGCATATGAGTGAAGTCATACAGTTCTTGGTTTTTTCTGTCTGGCTTATTTCACTTAGCATGATGATCTCCAGGTCCATCCATTTTGTTGCAAATGGCAGTATTTCATCTTTTCTTACAGCTGAGTAATATTCCATTGTGTATATGTACCACAGCTTCTTTATCCAGTCATCTGTCGCAGGGCACTTTGGTTGTTTCCATGTTTTGGCCACTGTGAACAGCACTGCAATGAACATTGGGGTACATAAGTCTTTGCGGACAAAGGTTTTTAAATCTTTTGGGTAGATCCCCAGAAAGGGGATTGCTGGGTCAAATGGTAGCTCCATTCCCCATTTTCCGAGGAACCTCCCCTTTGACCTCCACAGTGGTTGTACCAGTTTGCACTCCCACCAGCAGTGTACCAGAGTTCCTTTTTCTCCACATCCTCTCCAGCACTTGTTATTCCTTGTCTTGTTGATAACAGCCATTCTCACAGGTGTGAGGTGGGATCTCCTTGTGGTTTTGATTTGCATTTCCCTGATAGCTAATGAGGATGAGCATTTTTTCATATGTCTGCTGGCATTTGTATTTCTTTGTGGGAGAAGTGTCTGTTTAGTTCTTCTGCCCACCTTTCAATTGGGTTGTTTGTTTTTTTGTTGTTAAGTCTTATTAGTTCTTTATATATTTTAGATATTAGACCCTTATCTGATGCGTTATTTGCAAATATTTTCTCCCATTCCCATGTTTTATCTTAAATTTTTATGTAAATAAATGTTTAATCTGAAATATGGCCTTGTTTTAATATGAAAATGGTTTAAATCACAAGTTAATTATTTAACCCTCCACCTCTATCCCACAAACCTTCAAATAAAATAGAGCAGATATGAGTGAAGCATGTCGCATTTGGGGAAGACATCTCCTTAGAAGCAATTGTCTGCCTGACACCCTGACTTTAATCTAGGTGGAAGATACAAGTAAACATTTTTAATAGCCCTCTAATACTCAATTCCCTCCTATAGAAAGAAATTCAAAGGATTACCAGTAAAACCATAACAGGAATTCAAATTAAATTGTTATGAGAAAGGGGATGACTGAGCAAGGATATTTCATATATTTATGCCGTCAAGATGTGAGACTGTCCCTACCGGGCAAGAGCAGATCACTTAGCTCCTTGTTTTGAACTCTCTTCATTTCCTCTTTCGACAGCAGTTAATTTTGCAATGGAGCTTTAAAAATAGCTCTTTTTGGTCAAAAGATTGCTCTATCTTATCTGTGGTTTTGGGTTTTAAAATTCCTGAAGACAGACTTGGTTTAGGACCTGCAGTGGATGGTCAGAACCCTTTGATTTTTGAGATAACTCTTCCAGAGCTTGGCTTGCTTTGTCAAACAGCCATCGTTTTGTTCCTGTTTGCAATTCTGGTTAAGTATCTGGGAGTATATTATCCAGTGTGGCAGAGGTGAGAATAACACACCTCAGATATGGGAAAAGACAGCCAAAAAGGGAAAATAAAAGAGGTTTGGATCCCGTCACTTAATGATGTTCCACTGTACTATTCTGTGTTTTATTGTAAATAAGCATGCATGTGTTTAAAGATGGTTCTCTGGGGAAGCATTGACTTAAATGGTGTAAAATTGTCTTAGTGATAATGAGTCATTGTATAATTGTAAATAGGTGGTTGTATAATGGTTTGCCCAACCAGTTTTTCTAGTATGAAGATTCAAAGTAATTAACCTATTATCAACGGATTTTGAGTAAGTAACTCCTAAGACAGAACACTTAGATTTGAAATAGAAACTCAGAATTTAATCTCTAAAAGTAGATTGCCAAGTGAGACTTTGAAAGCAAGTTCCATAGGTGAATGTTCTGTTTCTGTGTTCTATGCTTTCTATTCCGGTTACTCAATGGGAAATCTTAATTTAAAATGCTTCAGTGAAAATTCGTATTTCCAAATTCCACCCCACCCAGTTCTTAGTCAAGCAATACCTTAAGGCCCAACCCTTTTTTCAAGGAAAAAGAAAAAAAAACCAAAAAACTGGTTTCAGTGGAGATACTGATGAAATGAAGTGTGTATAGGAAGCTGGCATTTGCCATGGTTAATTTCATGTTGATGGAATTTACCTTGGGAATAATCTCTTCCAGAGATGTCTAGGGGGTCAGCAGTTGGAGACATCAAGACTAGAGATGTTATCATGATGCAATGGATTCCCAGCCAACCCTAAACAAACACAACTGCCTTTGTCTCAGAACAGGCCATTCTCCATGCAGGATGCCTCCCTATCTCCACTCCGGAGAGATCTTCCCAGTACGGTTGTTCTAATTTGGGAAAAACTGACGCAGTCTTCTGCCAGGAGCACGCTGGGCAGGGTCCCCTTGTGCAGGGCACAGCTGCACGCCTCAAAGAGCAGCCTGGCTGTGGGATCGGGTCATCCAGACACCACGTGGAACAGCCCTACACGGAGGAGGAGCCCTGGGGTTGTTTTAAGGAAGTCGAGCCTTCTTTGTGCTCCCTGTACACACCCCTGTACTCGCCTCCCCAAGTTTTCTTCTATAAAGCTCAGACACAGAGGCAGCTTTCAGATCAGTATCAGGAATTTAGTACCTGAGTAAAAGCACTCCCCAGTCTCCAATTTTGTCTTTAAAGGGTAAATTGAATATGCAGGGAATGTCACCAATTAAAGTCAAAGCTAAGTCAAGTGATGTTTGTCTTGTTCTGTTCTCACATGTTGCAAATAGCCAGTATCTCGAAGGAAATTGCCATATTTAAAAAATGTCCCATTGAAGTTCCTTAGCTCAGACTGCTACTTCTGTGTTTTTTTTTGTTTGTTTGTTTTTGTTTTTTTTTGTTTTTTGGTATGTGGGTAGTTCCCTGGCTGGGAATCGAACCCAGGCCGCAGCGCTGACAGGGCCAACACCGAAGCCTTAAGCCACTACACCACCAGGGAACTCCCTACTTCTGTGTTTTCTGTCTGAGCAGATTAACAATAAGCTTCCAACTACAACTGCGAATTCACAGCCTAATTGCCCCAGTGGGGTTCGGGATGAGTTGTCTCTCATGCTTGCATACAGAGGGGTGCTGTCCTGGGACCATGATAAAGCTGAGTCGTTAAAGGAAAGCTATTCCAGCAGAGAGCCTGCTTCCATCTGAGTCTTCTCAGGGCAGTTTTGTTTGGTACTAACACATGCCTGATTGTTTACCTTCTTTTACATGAGGAGTTTTTTTTTTTTTTTTCTAAGAAGAGGTTAGAAAAGTTTTCAGAAATTATAGATGTGCAATCCTAGAGCTGCTCTTGGAAATAAATGAGGAAAGGGAGACTATTAAGGGCAAAGCAGCCTGTTTCTGTCTTTCTTTAAGCACATTGTCCATGAGGAAAGCACTGTTTGGGGCCCCAAGTTTGTTTTGGTAACAGCAACCCAATTCTCCCTTCAACCTAACGGTGAGTGAGTCATCATTACAGCATGAATTAGGGCCTGCAAAGTAGAGGCTACTTCTACATCCTAAAACACAGAACTTTCTCCTGAAACACCTTTTTCACTGAACAAAGTTCACAAAAACAGACAAAATGAGAATTCTCAAAGAAGATTCCTAAGATTTATATTCTGGGCCAAACAGATGCATTAAACATGAGTTTCTCATTTGCAGGAATTAACTGACAGAAACGCCTTTATTCTTTTGAGTTCTACAAATGCCTTTAAGACTTTTGTAAAAGAAAAGTCACCATCTAGATTTATGATCTAAAATTCTCAGCCCAAGGTCAGAGGCCAGATTTTTCTTAAAGGAATGCATATGCAAAGTTCCAACAAAATATTCATGTTCCAGATGTTACTTAAAAAGATTCTATAGTTAATTGCAATAATATCTACCATTTATCACTCTCTTACTATGTCCCAGGCTTTATTTCCTTTGACCTTAACAAGAATTCCCTTAGGTAAATATATTATTACCTTCATTTGAAAGTTAGTGATACTGAAGGTTAGAGAGGTTACTGACTTCCAAAGTAAATACTGGAGCCATCATTTAAAAAGGTTTCTCCAAAGTTGTTTCTCTTAACTGTGTGTGTGTGTGTGTGTGTGTGTGTGTGTGTGTGTGTGTGTTAAGTCAGCCCCAACTCCTGGGGAACCGCTGACAGTGAGTGATGTCCACACTGTCCCGTCCTTATCAGCCCTGCTCAGTCCTGTGGACTGTTGCCTATGGCTTCTGTTATGGAGTCCATCCATCTCCTACTTGGTCTTCCTCTTTCCTTGCTGCCTTCTGTTTTCTCAGCAGTATCACCTTTTCCAAAGAACCCCACCTTCTCATGATGTGCCCGAAGAAGGACAGCTTCCATTTTGTCATTTTTTGCCTCCAGTGATGTTTCAGGCACAATCTGCTTTAGGACCCACTTGTTTGTCTTTCTGGTGGTCCAGGGAGTCTGGACCAAGGTGGGTCTCAAGAGCATGTGCTACACAGACCGATCAGCAGCAGCTGAAGTCTGGGTGGGAAACACTTCTCTAGGATATTCACCCCATTCACTTTCATGGCTTCTCATAGCCTATAGGATAACATTGCAACTCAACAGCATGGCTTACGGAACCCTCCATAATCTGGCCCTGTGTGCTTTTCTAGACTCAGATCTTAAAAATCATTCCTCTCTCAGCCACTGTTGTTCTCAATACACTCATCATCATCATCAATCATCACTGCATTCTGTACTCTGGCCATAGCCAACTTGTTATAGTTCCGTGGTGTTTCATTTCCCTAAGCTAGCTAACTCCTTTCCTGTGAAAAGAATGACCTTTCCCACGCTGCGTTTGCCTATCAAAGACATTCCACGGTTGTGGTGGTGGTTGCACAAAAATGTGTATGTACTAAATGCCACTGGATTATACACTTAAAAGTGGTTAAAATGGGAAACTTTATGTAATATACATATATTACCACAATAAAAATATATTTAAAATATAAAAATTAAGTGTGCTCCCCCCACTAAAAAATTCCTATCTGCCATTATTTAGATAAAGCAGCACACCTCCTAGGAAACCACCTACCCCAAGTGAATGAAACATTCTTCTTTCCACATCTTAAATTTGAGCCAAACACCATTTGGGGAGTTTCCAGTTATGATAGTTAATGTTACATGTGAATGTGCCTGGGCCATGGGGTGCGCAGATATTTAGTTAAACGTTATTCTAGGTGTGTCCGTAAGAGTGTTTCTGGCTGAGATTGACATTTGAATTGGTTGACTGAGTAAAACAGATTGTCTTTCCCAAAGTGGGTGGGCCTTACCCAATCCACTGAGGAAGGCCTGCATAGAATGGAAACGCTGAGGAAGTGGGGGTTTGCTGTCTCTGCCTGACTGTCTCCAAGCTGAGACATTGGTCTTCTCCTGCCCTCGGACTTGGACGCAGATTCGAACTGGAACTTACCCCATTGGTTCTCCAGATTCTCAGGCTTTGGACTCAGACTGGAATGATACTGTGGGCTCCCCTGAGTCTTCAGTTTGCTAAATGTAAATCTGGGGACTTCTTAGCTCCATAACCACTGAGCCAGTTCTTACATTAAATCTCTGTCTGTCTGTTACTCTCTCTACATATGTATATATGTACATTATCTATGTATCACCTATCTATACAGCTGGGTGCAGAAGTAAACAGCTTTTAACTTTTCTGCATGATCTCAAAAAGCACCGAGGATTTTGCCATGTCTGTGACCTTTGCTGATGAGGTCAGAGAAAGCTGGGGAAGTAGTTATGGTGAACAGCATGCAGTGTTCTTACTCCATTTATCCTTCCCCATTCTCCCCTTTTGGATTCTCCCCAAAGATCCACATTCTTCTTTTAGGTTCTCTGGAATGGTTTCCCCCTTTCTCTGACACTAGCTAGGAGCCCCGCACTGGCCTGTCTAGGGTCACGTATCATTCTTACTCCATGTCACTGCATGTCTGCGGAGCAAAGCAGCACAGTGATGTGAGTGGACTTCGCTGTCTAACATCTTTGCTATCACTAGCTACATGACTTCCAGCGAATATTTATTATCTTTAAGATTCAGTTTATTTATCTGTAGATTGGTGGTAATTATAGTTGTGAGAGTTGAATCGCATATGTAAAGAGCTCAGCACAATGCCTGATACATACCAAGTGTTCAAGGTAAGTGGAGCTACTGTTATTTGTAGATACTAGAGATAACTTTTAAAACATTTTCTAGAATTGTTTCCACCCTCCCAAACCATGTTTTTTATTGGGGCTCTCAAGGCAGGGCAGGTAAAAATCAGAGAAAAATAGAGGGATGCAAATAATGTGTAGGGGTGTGTGGTATTCAGGTTTTTAGAGAGAAGATAAGAGAAACACCAAAATAAAGAGGTAATTGGTCGGCTTTGAGATTCAAAGCTGACTTTACTGAGTCCCCTGAGTTGTGAAGTCAGCCTAATTGGGAAAGAAAAAAGATTTCTACAAGTTTCCCTTACTTATGAACAGTAAAACACAAAGACCTAATTACAAAGTTTTTCTCTAAGCCTTGGGTAGAGTGAACTCAGGATGTGATTTATGTTAAGTTCCCTCTAAAGAGAACAAGAAAATCATCTGCTAGAAAAAGAGGAATTGTGAGTGGAAGAGGAGGGTAGACAGAGGCAAGTGGCCAGGCTGGAAAATGCCACTTCTCTCTCAGAATAAAAATCTGGGTTTAGAATAAATTAGTGCCTCCTGAAAAAATAAATGAAGAAAGGAGTGAATGCATGAACCCTCTGTAGTATTTGCCTCTGTGGTTCACAAAGAGTCACTTTAATCACCTCAGAGTCCTCCACCATCATTGTGGATTGTCCTCAGTCACTAAAAAATTCATTTCTTGTTACCCAGCAGCAGGGACTCTCTTTGAGTGGGCACGTTTATTAATTTGTCAGGTGCTTGCATTATCAGGAGTGTCTTAATAAATTATTCCCTTATGTCTGAGGCTTAGTTTTTTTAATAACATTTTTGCTCCTATCAATGAAGTATAAACATTGTTGTGCATTTGCATTTATCCACTAGACGTCTTTCTTTGGGAATAGATTCCTCGGAGTGGAACTGGTAGGTTCTATTTCAATGAGACCTAGTGTAGTGCTGTGCAAAAGTATAGACTTCGTTATCCAACAGAATCCTACCTCTTTTACTGGTTACTGGTGCGGATGGCCCAAATGATTGGTGTGACTTCACGGGGCTTTAGTCTGCTGACATGCAAAATGGAAAATGATGCCAACCTCATAGGTTTGCTAAAATGATGGAATGAGATATTTCGGTACCCACCATATGGTAAGACAGACCCAAACAGTGCTTCCCTTCGTCTTGTGTTTCTTGAAATATATTGCCATCTTGCTGTCTAAAGTCCTTATGGTGCTACCAATTCTAGGTATTATTAAAATTACTTGTCATACAGTCATTAAAAAGCCAGCAGGTAGATATATATACATTTATAAATAGAATCATTGAAAATGATTCTACAAGTGAATTAGAAAAAGAATAACCCAAAAGAAAAATGCAAAGAAGATGAATAGGTGATTCAGAAACTGAGAACCCGAATGGCCAGGAAACATAAGAAAAGTTGGTTAACTTCACTCATTTTCAGATTAAGTGGTAATTAGAACAATGATATGTTATTTCAGCCACCACTAGACTGGCAAAGTCAGAAGCCTTGACAATACTTAAGTCACTCCATGGTGTTGCTTAAACTACTCACGAACTGCTGGGGAGAGTGTAAAGGCCTCAGTGATTTGGAAGAACAGTTTCATAACTCTGAGAAAAGTTAAAGATGTGCATGTTCTATAACTGGGGCTCCTACTTCTAGGTTTATACCCCAGAAAAACTCTGAGGTGGGACTTTCACCCTGGAATGTGTAGACTTTAATAAAACCCATGCGTTTTCGGCATGTGCCTTCCGATGACCTCATCAGTGAATTGCCCTCGATACTCTCTGGGCATGTTTCTAGTCTTGCACCAAGGCTGAGAAGTAGTGACTTCACTGTGCAGCAGGGAAGGAGAACTGGGCTTCCATATGCTTCCTAGGAGAACTTTGAGTCTATCCCGCCATGTTCAACCCCACCCTGCGTTCTTGCCTTCAGAGGCAGAGTTTGTCTTTAATTCCTGAGCCTCTCTGAAACAGGAAAGAGCTTGCTTCTTTTTGGCTTACTTCTCTCTCTACCCTGCAGCCATTTTAAAGATTAAAGAGCCCTTAAAAATGTCAGCGTGTTCTGACATGAGAAGATCTCAATATAATTTGAAATTAAAAAGACAAGTTTGATCTCTGTGATCTTATTTTTCCATATATATGTATATATATACATATATAGTTACACACATACATGATATGTTATATAACATTGTGTGTGTGTGTGATTATATATAGACAGAAGAATGGTGGCATAATACATACCAATTTTATAGTAGTTCCTTCTAGAAACTGGGTTGAGTGGGGTATGACTTTTCATTATTTACTTCTTACTCCTATTTTTTAAAACAAGCACAATTTAAACTTTATCATTATTATGAATACGGGTCTATATGTTTTTCTTTCTATTTATTAAGTTGATATGGGTGTCTATGAAGAGTTATTGCCAGGTGATAAAAACAGGCTATAAAATAGTATGTACAATATATATGTTTTCTTAGACACAGGCACACACTGAGTAGGAGGGGAGAGGGGGGAGGGAGGGAGGGAGGGAGAGAAAAGAGAAAGGTTAAAAGAACAAAAATGAAAATGTATAAATAGGGGCCACCTCTGGATAATGCAAATGTGCTTTAATGATCTTTTGTGTTTCCCCAGCTCTCTGTTTCCCCACGTTGCCGCCCGGCCTTGGGCACACCTCGTTTGCGGTAGGCAGTGCTCTGGGCACGGGCGACCCCGAGGGGAGCAGGACGGGCCAAGTTCCGACAGTCACGGCACCGCTGCCCTGAGGGTGCAGGCAGCAAGCCAACAGCGTAAATAAGAGGATTTTAGACAGGGACAAATGGTATTCCCAAACGGTCTGGGTAACGGCAGACAGGACCATAGAGCTGTGGTGACGTCTTTTAGTTGGTCAGGGGAGGTTCCTCTAAGAAAGTGACATTTGGGCTGAGAGAAGAATGAAGAGAGCCATGAGGACATTGCAGGGACCGTCGCGCCTGGCAGAGGGAGAAGCACGGTGGGAATGAACTTGGCGTGTCTGGGGGACAGAAGGGACGCCAGTGTCGCTGGGGTGTCAGGAATAAGGAGGAAAGCAGCAGGCGGTGAGCCCAGCGAGGCCGCCGCAGAGGCCAGGTCGTGTGGAGCCTGTTGCACCCTACTTGTGGAGGGAAACAATGTTGTATCTTTTAATATGAGAAAAACAGTGTTTCACCAGCAACCCCGAGAAGCCAGCCTCACAGAGTCCAACATGCAGGTGGCCTGAGGCAGGTTGGGGTTCGCCCTGCGGTGCTGCCCGGCAGTCCATTCCGGTTCCGTAACCAGACTCGGCTCTGCTGAGGCTGCGCAGAGCCCCCCTCCACTCTCATCCAAAACCTCCTCCTCCTCCTCGGAAGCGTCCTTGTCGCGTGGTTCCTGCGCCGTGTTTGTCTTGTGTGTGGCACCGAGGGGTCCATGCATGTCCCTCAGCCAAAGCGGCCGCCTTCTCCCGGGAAAGCCCACCTGACTCTCACAGGCCGGTGAGCATCCTTATGCAGCAAAAACCGAAATAAAAAAGCAACATGGGCTTCTTTCTTTATCTTCTTCTGATGCTGTCCTGTGAGAATAAATCTCGATGACACAGAGAAACATCATCCAAATCGTCGCTACTACAGTCACAGACATTGCCGAGATGAGTTTGGTGTCACAGCCAGGCCCTGAACTTCTGTCCCCCCCGGGCTTCGGTGCTCTCGGAGAGGTCGTGCTCCTTTCCCCGCTGGTCCATGTCCCGCTCTGCCCTTCTCGTTGCTCCCTGGGCAGCTTCTTGGGAGGCCTGTCCTGGCCCGAGCTTGGCACAGGCCAGGTGCACGCTCACAGCAGAGCAGCCCGTTCTCCAAGTCCGGGTAACATGAGAGATGAGCTTTCTCGCATTATCGTTGACGACGAGGGACTGTCACTGCTCTTTTAGCCACGTTTCAAGCTGGTCACCCAGGGATGAGAACCACGGGTGGGGCATGCGTCAGTGCCCGCGTTGCCGTAGTCCCAGCGTGCTCCGTTGGTTTGTGCAGTGGGAGCGTCCTCACAGGCCGTGATTTCAGGGACAGTTTCTCCTGGCACAGTAGTCTTCCCTGTAGAAATACTTCCTTCAAAAATAGCCTGTGTAATACTGTTTTCTATAGTTGAAGATTCTGTCGAAGATTCCGAAGGAGAAAATCATTATAGCAGAGGATTTTCCTGAGATGCCTGTTCTCCTGCAGATGAAGAAGCCTCTTGTGCTGGGGAATTTATGAGGCTCCTCACTGCAGAGAACGGAGGTCTCTTAGCACGATGCAGGCTCTGGAGCGAATCTGCCTTTGGGTTTCTTTTTTCCCCATTTTTTTGTGGATCACACAAGAGTGACTTTTATGAAAGAAGAGTTTCTTTCTGCAATGTGAGATTGGTTTAGAAGCCTGTGTATTTCTAACTGTAGCATCTGCATCGTCTTAAATAAAAATGGTGTCATTTAAGTCTTTTGATTTCTTTTTAACCTCTGAGAGGACTTCAGCATCCAGGGGCGGGGGATGGGGTCGTTAAAGGAGGTGAGGGGTTTGGGGGATGGTGCAGAGCTACCAAGGAAAACACAGGGCCTCCCCTCCCAGGAGCTGAGGACGTATTAGTCCAGTTCTTGCAATCTGAACTCTTCCTCCTCAAAGCTGAAACCTGAGAGGCGGTCTTTCTCCCCTTGGCCATATATCCTGCCTCCAAGAAAAGTAGCTGACTTACATTCAATCCTGTAGTTCTTCAGTTCGGGCATCTCTTTACAGGGTTTATACACCACAGCTATTTTACCATTTTCTAAAACCACAATCAACAGTTTCTGGAATGCATCTGACAGACTTGTGACCAGCAAGTTTCCGAGTTGTCTTCCCTTCCACAGGAAATGCTAATGGCCCTCTCTTCCAGCTCCTCCTGCGCTCGGAGGATGGCACCCCTGCCTCTGCAGCACTGAAGATCTTCAGGCTCTGCTCCTGATGTGGCGCCACGATATCCTCATTTGTTTCCTTCTTCACGGTCAGAAAGATCCTGAAGCTTGCTGATCCTTTCTGACCATCTGCTGACACTGAAGTAGCAATTCGCCAATTCTTGGCATCGGGAGCTGGTTAGGGCCAGGGCCTGATGCTGCTCCGCCACCTCAAGTCGGTGCTGAGACGAAGCTCCACTGGAGATTTATGAAAAAGCTGCTTCTGGTCACGTGCCTTTTGGGCTTTGTGGGCATCCCTGGGTGAATAAAACTTGATGATAGCAGAGAAACTGGGACGGTCCACTGCAGTGTCTGGGGACAGTTGGACTGAAAATTGAAGACCAAACTGAGAACAATGAAAGGCCTCGTGCATGGGTCCAGGGCTCAGCTCCCACATCAGCGAGGTTTTGTCACTCTCAGCTGGAGCCGTAGAAGGCACCAAGTCTGCCATTCTACTGTCACGGTGCCTGATATTATCTAATTTATACTTAAAGAATATCATATGTCTGCTAACTGGAAAATGGACTGGGACCTCTAGAGGGGTGTGCTTGGGATACATTGAAAATAGAAGGACTAGTTAACAAATGACATCAGTAGCCCAGGACAGAGAAGGTGGGCGTGTGGCCCAAGGTAGTAGTCGTGGGGGCAGAGAGTGGTTGAAGTCCAGAATAGATGTCAGAAGCAGAATTGATTGCTTGGGAATGGCTGTGGTTTGTGAGGCATGGTGCCTGCAGGGGGAACTGGATGTTTGGTGAGCTGGAAAGCCGAAGGCAGAACAGATTTGGGGGGAAAAACCTAAGCATCCTGTGTTGGACATAGTCCATTTGAAGAGCCCACTGGGCTTCTAAGTAAAGAAGTTGAATACGTCTACCTGAAGCTCAGAAGAGAAATCAGGTCTCATCGGCAGAAAGCTTTTATTTAAAAACCATGGGACTGGGTTAGATTTCATAGAAAAAAGAGAGAAAGAAGGGTGAGGACAGGAATTCGGAGTCTGCCAACACCTGGAGGTGAAAAGGAGGGTGAGGAACAACCAGTGAGGAGGGAGAAAAATTAGGTGAGCATAGTGTCATGGCAGCCAATTAAAAAAGAAAAAGCTATAATATGTGAAAAATAGTGCCTAAGTAGTGTTTGTATTTTGTGTACTTAAAGGACATGTAGCACATGCTAATAAAGGATTTTTAGATTTTTTTTAAGTCAAAAAAACAGTTGAGTAAAGAAAGACCGTTGCTATTAATAGCCTAGGAAGCTGCTTTATCATTTATTCCGTGTTCTTTGGCCAAGCATTTCATCTCTATGGACCTAAAATTTACTCCTTTGTAAAACTAGAGATAGTAAACACTACGGTTATGTGAATGAGCTAATGATTGTTATACGAGGTCAGACAATTAATTTCATGAACTCATCCTAGAAAAAGTGCTACATACCTCATTGCTGAATATCACTACGGTCACCTTCGAAGTACTCCCCTTGGGAAGCTGTGCACTGACGCCAGTGCCTTGCCGAGGTTATGACACCTTACTGAGTTGTTTGTACAGTGCTGCCAACATGAACGTACAGTGCCAAGATTGTGAACTTAATTGCCATATTTTGGGTATAACAGCTCTGATGGCCATTCTAGAAAAAGAGTTTTAAAATTGCTTTGAAGGGTGGACTATGCATTGTTATCAGTGCATAACTTCCCAAAGGGAGTACTTCAAAGGTGACCATAGTGATATTCTGCAATGAGGTATGTAGCACTTTTTCTAGGATGAGTTTGTGAAATTAATTGTCTGACCTCATATAAATGGAGAGTTGCTATTACCTGTGGCTGCCTTTGGACAGGCACAGGAAGGGTAGCAGAGCGAAGAATAGGACATACCCATCACCTCTACTGCATAAGGCCTTGTCCATCTTGGAGGTGTTGCTAATGATTCTCTTTCTGTGTGTGGCACCAAACTTCCCAATTCCCAATTACTCATGACTCAATTCATTCTCCTGAGGAGCACAGAAGGACCCAAGGTGAAGTGGCCCAGGCTTCAGCCAAATCTATTAAGATACTCTGAGCAACATACTTTCTACTCATTCATATGTCAAATGGCCGTCATTGTTTGGTCCTATTTATGTACTTTGCTTTAAAATGGTAATGCCTTCCACAGATGCCAGAAAATTTAATCTTTTGATTAAATTTATGTAACTATTCAGCTTACTAAGGATGGGCACAAATATTATTAGGATTTCAAGAAATACCTTCTATGAGAGACTACATTATAGCAAGTGGTACTCAACTGAAATGCTGAAGTACATCAATGTGCTGAAGTACAAGTCCCGTCACTGGCTTGCAACCAACTTTTCATCGATACATAGGTTGTTACTGTTGTTTGCTATAATTAAAATGCATATCCAAGTGGTAAAGAAATTAAGAAGTAATTTATATCAAACATGTTTACTGTCAAACGTGCATAAGCTTTAATCATGAGTTTTTAAGGGAGCCTTGTTGGGGCAATCAACACTTTCAGCAAGGGTGCTAAAACCACTCAATGGGGAAAGAACAATCGCTTCCACAAATGGTGTTGGGAAAATGGGATATTCACGTGAAAAGAATGAAATTGGTCCCTTACCTTACTCTATATACAAAAATTAACTCAAAATGGTTTAAAAACCTAAATGTAAGACCTGAAACTATAAAGCTTCTATAAGAGAACATAAGGGACAAGCTTCATGACATTGAATTTGTTACTAATTTCTGGATGTGACACCAAACACACAAGCAACAAAAGCAAAATAGATAAATATGACTATATCAAACTTAAATACTTCTGTGCATCAAAGAACACAATTAACAGAGTGAAAAGGCAACCTAAGCATGGTAGAAAATATTTTCAAATAATATATCCGATAAGGGGTTCATATTGAGAATATCCAGAATATATAAAGAAATCCTATCCTACAAATGAATAACAAAAGCCAATTAAACCAATTAAAAATGGACATTGATAGATATTTCTCCTAAGATGACATATAAGTGAACAACAAGCATATGAAAAGATGTTCAATATCACTAATCATTAGGGAAATGCAAATCAAAACCACAATGAAATATCACCTCATACCCATTAGGATGGCTACTTTTAAAAAATAACAGAAAATAATATGTGTTAGTAAAGGTATGGAGAAATTGGATCCCTTGTGCACTGTTGATAGAAATGTAAAATCATGCAGCCATTATAGAAAACAGTATGGTAATACCTCAAAAAAATTAAAAATAGAATTACCATATGATCTAACAATTCCACTGCTAGATATATACCCAAAAGAATTGAAAGCAGGATCTCAAAGAAATATTCACACTGTCATGTTTATAGCAGCATTACCCATGATGTCCAAAAAGTGGAAGCAATCCTTGTGTCCATCAACAGATGAGTGGGTAAACAAAATGTTATATATACGCGGGCTGTCCAGAAAGAATCCAGCCATAAACACCTCTATTTTTCTTATTACATGGCTGGATAATTTCCAGACAGCTCTCACACATTTCCAGCACACACACACACATGCACACATGGAATTTTATTAAACAGGAGAGAAATCCCATTAAATGCTACAACATGGATGAAACTTAAGAATACTACACTAAGTGGAATAAGCCAGTCAAATACAGACAATACTGTATAATTCCACTTATATGAGGTGTCTAATGTAGTCAAATTCATAGAACCAGAAGCTAGAATGGTGGCTGCCAGCAGGAAGGGGGAAATGGACATTATTTAAAGGGTCTAGAGTTTTAGTTTTACAAGATAACAAAGGTCTGGAGAGCTGTTGAGTGTGAATACACTCAACACTACTGTATATTTAAAATTGCTTGAGATGGCAGTTTTACATTATGTATTTTATTACAATTAAAAAAGATCTTTAAAGTACGTTATAATCCCCCAAAGTATGAAAACCAGTGACAGGAAACACTAAGAGGTACAATTCTCACTTCTTGTACCACCACTTGCAACTGTTCGTTCTGGGGAAAGAAACGTACCGTGGCCTCAGTCAGTTCTTCTGCAAGATGAGGATATTATCTCTGCAGGATGTGCAACTTCACTTAATAAGAGAAGAATGACAAACCTCTAAATTGGTTGGTTTCCTTGAGAGAAGAACTTCCTGATGGGGAGGCACAGTCGGACCTTCCTACTTCTTTTCTGTGTCCTGAAATGTACTCTCGCCCTCAAGTTCAACTTACCACAGCCCCTGCCTCTAAAAGCATCCTTCCTCTTCGACTCACCAAGTTAGTGTGGACATGTGACTCGTGCCCCGAGTCCCTGCAACGTCGCTGAGAGTGCACGGAACGTTCAAATAAAGCTTTACTGACACGAGGGGATAACGTGGGAACTGAACACAGATGGACCTTGGGGCCTAGATTACGTGGTTTATAAAATAAACCTAGCTTTGGTTTGAAAACATGCCCTTTCATGTGGAATGAGGAGGAAAGACAGATCCTGGATGGTACGTCAGCCTCCAGTCTGAGGGCATGTGGCAGATACCACCTTACTATCCAAACTTTTAGAAATTCAATTATTGATATTTAGATCCAACTAAGAGATGTCTACAGCAGGGTTAGTTTCACTGTGAGGTTGGAGGGATGATGAAGAAACATCATTTGAGAAACCTCTTTCAGAATTAAACTAATCATCAGGACCTAATTTCTTTTATTTTTTTATTTTTTATTTTTATTGGGGTGACATCTGTTAGCAAGGATTACATAGGTTTCAGGCATACAATTCTACAGTGCATTGTCAACTTGAAGGACCTAATTTCTTAATGGGTATCAGTAACTGGATTAATGAAACACACTAGGACTGAAATCCAATAATCAACTAATAAAATACATTTATTTCTTAAATATCTCCCCACAGAGGGAGAACCATCAACTGTGTGTGGGAAATCACACTTGGGTCAAATGTGTTTTGAGGATGCTGTCCCATATCCCTGGGGCTGATTTACAGTCCCCGCGGGTAGAGGGACAGAGAAAGGGGAAAAGCTCTTACACTTGTCACATGCTTATGATGAGCTCGGCCTTGCCATCCCCACATACTTTCTGGCTTCGGAGGGAGACAGTGAATGGGGGGAGCAGTATATTTTTATGCCTCTGAGAACACTTAGGGTCCTTCCACCTTCCTTTTCAATCTGGGGCCACATTTCAGGTTTCTCAGTCCCTTTCTCGTTGTGGATAACCGGGAAGGTGATTGACACAAGGGTTTACGGCCAATTTTTCAATCTTAAATTCTCATTAATAGATGCTAAATAATAATCGTTCATCTCTTATAAACATTAAACCTTGAAAAAATTAAGTTTTGGTGATAGGTCCTGAATAGAAAGTGTAGTACAGAGTGCCTTCTGGAACATACTATGTGTGTAATAAAGCACTGTCTCTGCTGATCTTCAGAATTACCTGTAAAACTATTTTGAAAGTGTTTTTAATTTTTATTTTAATGAAACAAAAGATGTACCATCAGGCTCAAGTTTTCTCCATGCAGATCACAAGAATGGAGAAAACAAACACATAAGACGACAGTGTTAGGACAGTTGGAGCTAATCCAGGATGAGGCTGGACTTGCCCCAGGGGGATTTCTGTGGGAGGGCCCTGGGGCTGACTCCCCTGGGCTGGACCTAGAGAATCCGAACTCTAAGAGTGGGGTGAGGGAATTATTTTTATTTTTTAGTTCTTCAGGTATGGTAATTAACTACTGGTGTAAACTATTAATAAAAGGAAGACTGAGACTTCCTCCTTAGCCCTCAAACCCGTTGCGTTTAGTTTTAGCTTCCTGCCTGGGGCCCCTCTTCTTTACCTGAAAATTGACACCAAGTGAGCTTCTTAGAGCAAAAACAGTTCGATCTATTCTGTTTATGAGAAGCTTCTAAAACCAGCGGCAAAGATCATGATTACTACGATGCTCAGAGAGAGGGCCCAACAAGCTTTTGGCAAAATTGTTTCTTCAGATGACACTAGGGACATTGCAATGTGGCGATGGCTTCCGGCATGGAAGGACAATTAGTGTTGGCTATGTGTGGGCAGATGTTGTGCTGTACAGTTGAGCGAAGACACTAATAGGCTCTGTGTGAAGCAGTTCCTATTTATGTGTGATTTATGTATGATGAAGAAATGCTTAATGGAGCTTTGATCAATGTGTGATGGAAAACCTGTGTTGTTTTTATTGAGTTGTTATTATTTTGTGAGGGGCCTACTAACCCAGCGACTTGTGCAGCTGAGGGACAGACAGCTCTGAGCGCCAACCTGGCCTGCAGCTGCTGGTTCTCATGATGATTCTTGATTGTAATCCTGTGATTAAAAAATGTTACAAGACCTGCCCCAAATTAGTCACATCAACCGAATGATGTCACATTTTATTAGGGGGTTAGGGTCTAACCTCAGCATGTAAGAAAACACACTGAATAATCAAATTACCCTGGAAAAGTCCTTACATTATCCTATGACTGTAATTCCAAAGCAAGCGATTTGGGTTCCTCCCGATGGTGTTTTAACTGTGTCTCCACTTCCCTATGGTCGTGCAGGCCAAGGTCAGATTTACATGGAGAGAACTGCAGAAAGAGATAGGCGAGGAGAACTGTCTGAAAGGATAGCTTTTTACCTCTGAGTTTTTTGTTTTGGTTTTCCTAGTTCAGATAGTTAAATCCATGTTGGTTATATTATACATGATTCCACTTACGTATCGTTTCCCCCTTTGTCTCAGTTTTCTTCGTCTTCGACTTTGGAGTATATACCGTTAGGTACGTTATTCTTGCAGTCACATTTCCTGAGTTCCAACCCAGGTTCTACAATTTATTACCTATCCCCTGGGACAAAGGACTTACTCTGCCCGAGCCTCAGTTTCCTCGTTTGCCAAAAGTGAGCCTACATTGTAAGATTGTGAAGGTTAAATGGGTGGATACATGAGAGCCCTAAAGACAAGGGCCTGCTAAGAGCAAGGGCTCAAATACCCAAGTTATTAACACCTGGTGGTGACAGTGAGGGTCTGGGTGTCGAGGCAGGGTTCAGTATTAGAGAGCCACAGTGGAATTCTTAGAATCCTAAGTGCTTCATTAACATAGGTATTTTCATTAGGCTATGGACTCCAGTTATTGTGACTACGACCCCAGTGCGGCCTAAGAAGTCATGATGTCACCTTTGGCTAAAAAAACCCCCCGAAGTAAGTGATGGTTTATTCCTTCCAGGAACTCAATCGATTATGAAAAGGCCATGTGGCCAGAGTCACGGAGTCTCCTTCAGGGAATTTTAGGACATCCTTGTCATCCTATCAGTCCTTGTCGACCCATCAGGAATGACAGTAGACTGGCATGTTTTCATTAAAGGGAGTAAGTAGCATTTGTCTCAGAAAAATAAGGTGTTCTAGTACATGACACATATAAGTATTGTTTGAGCTTCTTACGTGACAGTGATGTGGTCTAGAAAGTAGATAAATACTCATTGGTGTAACTGTACACAGAAATCAGCTGATGAGAAATCGGATGAACTGGCTCTTTAAATAGAGGGTACCTTGTTTATCATCATCAGCCTCAGCAATGAGTGGCTCATTCAATTACAAGACCAGAATTTTGTCTTTCAGAGTCCCTGCTGTTATGATTGCTGTGAAAATTTTATTACTTGGGATCCACAGGCCTCTCTTTGATGTTGGGAAATCATTTGGGCCAGACTAAGAAGGACCTCCAAGGCCTGGTAACGGGATGGGATCCACCAACGTAGGCCATGGGCACGTTTTTATGTCGGGTTGGCAATTCTGAAGCTCTCATAGCTCTTCTGCCTTACCTGAAGTCCTTTCCATTTCTCTTACAGTGTACAGCGTGCACACACAGCCTATAGTGAGAACATGCACACACATAAGCTGACCTGACTCCTCCCCACCCTACCTCTCCCTTCTGCAACCAGGCTTTGACAGCATTCCCACCCTTCCCCCCAGGTCCTCCACAGGGGCCACACCCTGCAGCTGACTCAGAAAGGCAGGCCTCAGAAATATCTGGAGGCCTGGGAGGATGGCGAGGGGGTGGGGTGCCTGCCTAGAGCTCTGTGACCTCTGCCCAAACAAGCAAGGCAGCAAAAACATAATTCGCTGGTGCAGTAACTCTCTTGAAGATGATTTCTCACAAGGCGTGATCATTCAGATAGTAATTTCCAGTCTCTTTGGGGTAGAAGCTACAAGGACATCTTGCATAAGCAAGCCTAGGAAGGTAGATCTGTCTCAGAATAGCCGCGGTCATTTACTAATTCACAACATATCTGCAGAGCACATTCTGTCTGCCAGGCAGGCACTGTGTTAAAGGAGGGCTGAGCAGGGATGGATGAGACGTGCTCTTGGCTGTTGAGGAGTTCTATGCTTAATAGAGGAGGTTCATGCTACTCAGAGTCTGCTGCCCGTCCCTCAGTCTCCACACACCTCTGCCATCTGGGTGGAGGTGCCTTGACCTCCCCTTCATGGCTGGGAAGCCCTAAGTCTCCCCAAGATATTTATCTATCTCTATATATGTCAACAAATGTTGATATACGAGGGCTGTCCAGAAAGTATCCAGCCATGCAATATGAAAAACAGGCATTTATGGCTGGATTTTTCCCAGACAGCCCCTGTATATTGATAAAAGATTTATCTATATAATATATACAACTAATTCCAAAAGGCTTGACATCTCATGATTCCTTTGTCTCTGGGTCCATGTCTGCACATGTTGCTTCTGATACCTTTCAAGTACACCTAAGTGCCAAACCCAAATTTGTTGCTGCTTGCCAACAAACAATCTGCTTATTTTCCTGGGGAAAGAAACATAAATTGTGTGGTCTTTTGAGTCTTGATGGCTTCACTCTTTCTCTCCCGGTGGCCAACATGTTTCTCCTTCCTGTATTCTCCCCACTTGCTCTGAGGATCAAACAAATGTCTCTCCTAGTCTGATGTCATCTTAACCGTTTCTCTGAGGCCTTAGCACTGGATGATATTTCTTGCAGAAACTCACTACACCCAAGTGATCCTAAGAAAATTTTTTTTCAACAAACATGATTCTTGTTCTAAGAGAAACCTCATGCCTGCTGCTATGGAAGAGAATATTATTCTCTACCCTGTTATGCACGAGGGCTGTTCAGAAAAAATCCAGTCATAAGTGCCTCTATTTTTCATATTATGTGGCTGGATACTTTCTGGACAGCCCTTGTATATTAAAAAGAAAAGTCATGACAGTGACAGTTGTCCTTATAGAGATCTATTCAGGGTCCTCTGGGTTCACCAAGGGTAAGTAGTCAGCTTGTCCTGGGGAATTCACGAAAACCTTCACGAAGGTGGTGACGGAGCTGTGTGGGTTGGAGAATAGTAGTGCAGACCTCGACATGGGTCAATCTTTCATTCCAAGCAGCAACACAGCTAAGGTGTCAGCTCACAAGAGGTAGTCGCTCTTCTGGACAGATCAGGAGAGGGCATCTGGACAGCAGGTACACCTGTCCCAGTGGGCTGGGCAGAGGCTCTGGGCAAGCACGCGGGCAGGCAGGCGAAGTGCAGCACGTGAGCAGGATGGGCACGAATGCCAAGGGGCCGTCTGGGCAGGTTATGGCATCAGGAAGTTCTTGTTATGCCAGGCAGGTTCGAGTGCTGGTGGGGGAGTGGAGCGTGGGGATGTGGCAGCTCAGTGAAGACAAGCTGTGGAGATGCAGTTAGGCAGACGGTGTGACAGAAGCTAACCAGACATGATTGCAAAAGGGGATTCAAGAGGAAAGATCTTGTCCTGAAAGGGAGGGGACTGGCCGAAGCTAAGGCTGTTGGCTTAGATAGGAACTGGGGCACGGCTGGGGTTCATTCGGAGCACGGAATCAGGAGAAACCTGACATGCAGGTTAACATCTGTGCGAAGCTGAGTTGCTTGAAGCAGGCCCTCCCTCTCTCGGACGAGGTTCATGAGCACAACTGAGTTGGTGGAGTGGGCACTGAGGGGAGGGGACTCAGGCTGCACTGTCAAAGATGATGGTGCAGGAGGCTGGGTAGAGGGCCAGGCAAATCATTGCTATCCCCGAGCTCACTCAGCTAGGAGCTCCCCAAACTACCCCAGTTCCTCTAGAACTTGGCGGTGTTTTGGCTCTCTTCTGGACTAGCATCTTTTCATAATTTCAGGGACTGATTCTAGGCCAAGAGGTACTTCCTTGTTTTGTGTCATTAGAGAGATTTCTCACAGGGCTGAGGGAGACACAGCAGTGTCCAAACGACGCAGACGGCCTTCCCCGGGAAACATGGTGCTGCCCACACGTAAGGCTGCTTGGGGTTCAGTCCTGGCTCTACCACCCGGATGTGACGTCAGACAAGTTACTTAACTTCTCATTCCCTCATTGCCCTCATCTGTAAAACGGAGATAATAATAGTGCTCACTCCATAAAGTGGTTGTGAGGATTACTTTAAACAATTTAGATATTGTAAGTATTTTGGACGGGCACTTACTAAACAATTAATAAATGTCAGCTATTATTTCTCCCATGAGGAGGAGGCCCAGGGAGGACTCGGGGTGGATATGAGGCTGTTCTTTACTCAGTACATGTGTTTTGAGTACCTCCCATGTCCCAATATTGTTCTAGGGACGTGGGATGGATCAATCAATGAAACAGACCAATAGCCTGGCCACTGGGTGCCATCGCCTCCTATTGACTCTGAGACAAAAGGTGGGATGATTAGAACCGTTCCCTGGAGGAGCAGCAAGGATCCCTTTCACATATATGTATATATCGTCTTCTGTGTAATCATTTTCAAGGATTGAAGTAGCAAACACTAAGCTCAACCCAAAGGCCTCTGGCAGGCCAGAGTCGGCCCCGTGGCGACCACATTCCTCCTTTGGGGAAGCACGGCTGTCTCCCTAGAGTGAAGCAGAGCGCCTGAACCGCCCTGCTCTCCCGAGAGCTGGTGCTCACCTGCTGAGTCGCCTCTGCCCTCCTTTTCCTCAGTGCAGCATGGGTCACCTACCCCAGAGCAGGCTTTCTCAACCTTGGCATTATTGCCCTTGTGTGCCTGAGAATTCCTTGTTGAGGGGACTGTCCGGGTGTTGCAGAGTGTTTAACAGTGTTGTCCTTTGAATGATGCAGGTGTGCAAAGCTTGAAGGACTCACTGCTTGCTGTGTGTAGAAAGGTTTTCCACCTCAGCTATAGTTTGCTCTAGGGCTATTCTTGACATCACTCTTCTTGACCCTGTTCTCACTGTTTCTGTAATAAGCTCAGTCTCTTCGAAGGGTTCCACCACAAACCATTATCATGGGGTATTTTTTTTTTAAATATACAGTTCCAACATTATGGCCAAGGAAAGAGTGAAACTGAAGAAACCACACTGAAAAGATAAAGTGAGGAAAAAAGAGAGTAGAGAGTTTTGAAACCGTGTGTGCTGGGAAGCCCAGGGCCTGCTGGGAAGCCAGCATGACGCGTGTTGCATGGCGGTGGCATTTGTTGCATGGCGGTGGCATTCTTGCCTGACTTGGTCACACCATAGAGGAACAATTTCATGCCAAAACCTGTTTTCTCTTAAAAATTTCATTTGGTTACCTTTCATTTTAGCTCACTCTGAGTTGAAGAGCTTAGTTAATAGAAATGTGAAGAAACCCTGAGGCTGTGTGTAACTCCCAGTTACTTAAATCAATACCTCAAAATATGTGCAAAGTGTCTATCCCTGGAAATTGTCCTTCTTCAAGTCACCTGAACACGGCCTCACGTCCTATCACACCTTTGCAAAATCCTTTCTTTAGCCCTTGGTAAACTTTTAGAGAGTCAAGCAGAAAAGATTTTTTCTCCATTCTCATAGAAGGTGCTGGTTTAGCTCACACGTTCTCTGGGATTAGTACAGAGCAAAGTCTAGAGAGTTTAGGGAATGGGAAGTTTTTCAGACTTCTTTTTTCTCCCCTCTGAGAACAGCACTGCTCTTAGCTACGCTTTCTCAATAGTGTGTTTCTCCTCCTGGGAACTTTCCGTTCTCACTGGTGAATGCTGTGTGAGAACCTGCCCGATCCTGCTCTACGGTATCTGTCTGCATCGCTCAGGAATTCAAAGTTAGTGCACCGTAAGCAAGAAAGACTACATTCTAGTTGTTTCCAAATACCAGACCAAACACAGAGCTGGATCCTAGGAGACACTTCCCAGCTCGATTTTTTTTTCTCCTCCAACATGAAGGGACTATTTTCAAAAACTATTTTTTTCAGATTTCTGAGTTATTCACTGGCCAGTGAATAGACTGAAGAGCAACTAGGTATGAAAAGGAGCCAATAAATTCAGAAGGAAACAAAATAGTGCAGCTAAGAAAAACACCATCTCATGATATTATGGAAAGAATAGAAAACAGTCTCAGAATTATCCTCTAGGCTCAGTTTCCTTCTGGCTAATGATTGCAAAAATTTAAAAAGTGCAAGTTTTTAAAATAATTCTGCAGGAGGGCAAAACCTGTCCATCACCCAGCTGACAAATGTCAAGTCACAGGGACCACACCCATTGCCTCTGAGCTCCGCCCTCCTTCCCAGTCTCCTCCCTGGCACAGTTCCTCTCCATCACACACCAGCTCACCTTCTCCCATAATCCCATGCAAACGCCCAGCCAAACCCCTGCATTAGTTCTTCATTGCTTTT
Source organism: Lyroderma lyra (assembly GCA_004026885.1). Classification (NCBI taxonomy): domain Eukaryota; kingdom Metazoa; phylum Chordata; class Mammalia; order Chiroptera; family Megadermatidae; genus Lyroderma; species Lyroderma lyra. The sequence continues at coordinate 4,297 of PVJL010014349.1, read as the reverse complement.
TTCTTTTATCTTGTACTTTGAAATTAATTTTCCCATGGAGGTAGCTACTGGAGATCCTCTGTGGAAAGAGAATATATAAAACCCCCCTATGCCACAGAAAATTTGGGGGGCTCAGCTAGGGCCCTTCTGCCCTCTCCCCTCCCTCTCCCTGTCCCATATCTATTGCCAACCAGATATACATGTGAGATTCCATTTTGTAACTCAAGGTAGAAGGGAGAGATTTTGGGGGGAGGGGGTTTAGTTGGAGCGTATAGAGATGAGGTCTTTTTTTCCTCCAATTTGGAATTGAAACTAAATCGATAGCACTTTTCTCCTTGAGACTTCAGATTCCAGCAAGGGGCCATGGCGGGAATCAGAGACTTTGGGAGAGCGGGACCCCAGCAGAGAGGAGCTTGGGGGCCAGGTAGGCCGTGTGGCCTGAAGTGAGGCTGTACTGTGTGGCAGGGGCTCCCGAAACATGGTGACTTGGACTTGATGGCTTTTAGGGGCTCTTCCAATGTTAATAGTCTTCCTTAATACTGAGTTTTCTTAGTTAACTTCATAGTTTATATTATTAAAACTACACTACGATAAGATAATATTTTTTTTCTAAAGGTAGGGGTTTTTATTTCTTGGAGTTAATTTGGTTAAATGTTCTCCTTTATTCCAATTATGTTCTTCCTACATTTAGATGTTAAAATACCCTTTCACTTAAGAAACCACGGTGGGGATAAATGGAAGGGTCTTGCGTTTATTTATTGTAATGCCTACACCTGATCAAGTAAACCTTGCCATTCTCTGATGTTTTGCTTGTTGTTGAAAATTTCCAAGCCCAGGAATCACTAACTATGGAGGCAGCTCCCAATTTTGGGAGGAACAAGTCTTAAACTTCATCGTTCTATTGGACCCTGGGATGTGAGCTGGTCACTGATGACCTTTGCATCCTTCTGGTGACTTCAGTGCTTGGTTAAAAATAATAATTAAGTGATGATCACATCTCACCTCCCCCGAAAGCATCCTTTTCACTTAACCATATTTTTTATTGTTTTTCATTCTGGGAAACAGAGGAGCATGGCGTGGAGGGTTTCTTCTGGGATCCATGCAGGGAGTGAAACTGATGAGACATGTGGAGTGCAGAACTGCCCGGCACTCTTTCCAGAGGGAACAAGGAGTGGCCCCTAGGGAGTGGCACCTGCAGCATCATTTGATGAGATTGGGTCATGGCTCCGGGGCTGGGAAGCACTGCTTGCTGCGCTACAGGCTTTACCTGTCTGCTGGCTCTGGGAGCCTGGGGTGCTGGCTGAGGAGCCCGACCCAACCATCAGCACCAAGTCTACCAAAAGCAAACCTGAAATAAGACTAAGCAAAGCCAGAGCTGGAAGGAAAGGGATACTGCTTGCTGCCCTCAGTGTAGGAGACTTGGAAGATCTACGTTGTGTAGGGGGGGGTGGGGGGGTGGGGGGATGGGGAAGAGTCTATTGGACACTGGAGGCAACTGGAAAAGATGTGGTGAACACTAAGCTCTTTTGCTTGATCCTGCCTTGCCTGAGGGGGCTTTGGTGTATGGAGAATATTGAAGCCTGTTAAGTACCATTGTGCTCTGATGTAATTACCATAATTATCTGGGTTTCCAAGACAGACAAATCAGGGAGGCTGCAAGGGGTAGTGATGGTGGTTGTGGAGAGATGATCTGGGATTTCCCAAGTGAATGGCACTGTCAGTGTTAATTGTTGGAGTGGGACAGGAGCGGGGATGGGAGACAGAGGGAGAAGAGTTTCTTCACTCAGCTTCCTTTTCCGGTTGGTTGTACACTGGCCCCATGGGACTTTAATTCTGAATTTCCAGGTCATGATTACATGAACCCCTTGAGATGTTTTCTTGGTGATTGATGCCTCAACATCGATAGGACAGACATGGCACAGGCATGAGACCAGTGCTGTTGGGTCATGGCTGCATGAAATTGTTCAGGGCACATGCAGTGATGTAGAAAATATGGCAAAGACCTCAGAGACAGGTGAGGAGGCCAAAGGACCTGACGTAGCACCTCAGAAGTGTCTGATACAATCCGTACTTTGTACCACTTAGATTCAGTGTGAACAAGATTTTTCTCATTTACTCCTCAAGAGAGGATGCATATGAGTAAGTTTGATCATAGAATCTATTTTTCAAGCCAGCTATGTCCCTGAGAAGACCGAAAGCAAGAGCATTAGTGAAACAAATCATAGTTCCTAAAGCTGTAAGTGGTTCTATGGCCATGACTGATTTTCATCATCTTGTTGCTTCACCATTAATTCTAGAATTCTCTTTTAGTGAACCACCACTGAACTGGCCTGGATGCTTTGCCTGATGGTTGACCCAGATCCTTATCCTCAAGGACGTGAGCCTTTAGGTATTCTTGCCTCCACTGGGATATGGTAACTATAATTGCTCACTTGTTCTCACTGGGCATGATATCACCGAGAGATACTTCAGTGTATCTCCTGGATTCTAAACATACCCTCCCCAGACCTGCATGTAGAAGAAATCCTAGACCTTCACATTAATCACAGTCAATTACTTTCATGGTAGTATAATTCCTTATATGGCTGTTGGTCCACTGCTAGGTGATCTGAGGTGGTTATAGAGCCAAGTTCAATCGAACCTTTATTGTGTCTTCTGGCTGAAGGTTTCTCCCAAAGAACCAAGGCTTCTAATCCACTGGAGCCAAGGACTACAAGGAAGGGAAACAGATTCTACAAAAGGCATGCTGGGAGAGATGATGAGAAGGCCCCATCGTACTTGTAGTACTGGGTTTCAGGAGCCATGTATTCTACCTCTTGGGGATGTAGCATTCTGTATCAATCTTTGAGTGTGTCTACCACCTTCCAGACATATCCCAAAACCATTGGGGTTTTGACCCTGAGTTGGCTCCTTACCTGAACCTTTAACAGATTACCATTCTGTTAGTCCCGATGCCTCAAAATGCTGGGACACACGATAAGACCAGTGGATACTGTGCTCATGTGGCTAAAATTTTCCCCTCCCCTTATTGTTAAAACTGTTCCTTGTTCTAAGGCAGTGCTGTACAGGGTACCAAGTCAACGAATCTGCTATTCTCTGAGCTCTTGGTCCATGGTGCTGGGGGAGAGACTGGAAGTAGGTATGGCAAGTGCATATCTGGTGTTGGCATCAATTCTGTTAAGAATTTTCAGGTATAGGATTTGATTTTACCCTACTTTTAAGCTAATAAATTAACCTGTTACTATTTTATAGATGCTGGCAGAAGTCATGAGACTCATAATCACAGAGGAAGACATTTTACTTGCAACACAGCAGGCAGCATGATGTATGTCAGTTCCCTTGTCTTCAAGTTTCACGGAGGGGTGATAGAAGGCATAGACAGAGGCAATGGATTTGCATCACAATCGAGGAATACTCAGCTTGGGGAACCTGTTGTTTTAGAGCAAGTAATAAACAGCCTTCTCTGTGTCCTGGAGGGAGACGTGACCTCATTTTTCCAGGTCCATTGCTGCAAATACTATCCTGAGAAATGGCCTGGGTAAGAGCTATGAAGACCTTGCAATCTCAGCATACCCAGAAAGAATGTGCAGGGATGTTGAAGGCTTATGGCAGATTGTCTCTCCAAACAAGGACAAATCCTTGCTTCCTCCAAGGCAGAAGGGGCCAATGATACCAATATGTGATCAAGTGGCTTTGTGGATGGTCTCTTGTTGAGGGTTCAGCATTTGTTATTGCTACCCGAGGTGAGGCATTCGCCAGTAGCAGCAGCTAGATCAAGTTTTGTGAGAGGGAGACAAGTGTTGAGTCCATGTAGTCTCCATTCATGGGTCCATTTTGCAACCACTATGATGGTGAGGGAGAGAGGCTAGCTGACATCCGTAGGACCAGATATCTTCTTCTGGTAGTTGAGTGCCATTCTGCCATAGGTGCCCTCTGTTAGAAATTTACATAAGATGCAAAGATTCTTATGGTTTGTGCCCATTCACGTCAGTCTATCTGTACACCTTTCTTGCCACAATTCCAACTTTGATCCTTCTGAGCCCCTTCTGAGGAGTCCAATTCCTGATTAGAAACCTGTGTGTGATTTGTCAGGTCTGACCCTCGTAGTGATGAAGGCTCTACCCAGCAGGTCTCACAAGGAGAGCGGCCCTCCTCACACCAGACGTGCTATCTCCAAAAGGTGCTGCAGTCGAGGACTTAGATCCCTCTGGCTGGGAACGCTCTTCATATATGTGCATTCCTAGTCCAGGTGACCTCATTCCTGGATCTCTATCTGAGGCCTTGGACAGAGTTATTCTTCAGATGCCTCTGCTGAGGC
>PVJL010014348.1:17779-28497 GCA_004026885.1 Lyroderma lyra | reverse complement strand
TTTTAAATTTTTGAATATTGGGTTCCACTCTCTCCTGGCTTGTAGAGTTTCCGCTGAGAAATCTGATGCCAGCCTGATGGGTTTTCCTCTAAAGGTTATAGCTCTTTTTTCCCTGGCTGCCTTGAGAATTGTCTCTTTGTCTTTAGTTTTGGACATCTTTAGTACCATGTGTCTTGGAGAAGATCTGTTGGGGTCCAGGCATCTGGGGGACCTGTTTTCTTCTTGAACTTGGGGTTCCAGATCTTTCCATAGGTTTGGAAAGTTCTCATCTATGATTTGTTTAAGTATGCTCTCTGTAGATTGTTCTGCCCCTTCTTCTATTCCTATTATCCTGATGTTGTTTTGTCTCATGGAGTCGGATATTTCTTGCAGAGTTCTTTCAATCCTTTTTGTTCTATATTCCCTCTCTTCCTCTTTCTGAGCTGTTTCCATGTTCTGGTCTTCAATATCACTAATTCCTTCCTCCATCTGGTTGGTCCTGTTTCCTATGGCATTTATTTCATTTCTCACTTCTTTTATGGTATTATTTATTTCTCATATTTCCATCTCAATCTTTCTTATGTTTTGAATTTCTTTGTTAAATTGTTCTTTTTGTTCACAGAGTTCCTTTTTTATGTCATTTATATCATTTTTTATATTATTTATCTCAGCTATGGTGTTCTGCCAATAGGTTTTCATTTCTCTCACAGCCTTTAGAATGGCTGCTTTAAATTCTCCGTCACTTATATTCGACCCTTCCAGATGTAACAAGCTGTCTTCTGGGTTAATTTCATGTTCTTTCTAAGGAGTTTTAGTTTTTAAGGAATTCATCCTGTCCGCTGGGATCTTCCTTTTTGACATGAGGGCTTTATGTTCACTGCCCAGATTATTGCTTTTGTGGTGTCTTGCTGTAGGGCAGACACTAGGTGGCGCTGGGGTCAAGTTTTGGGGGAGAGGGGGCTGTTTTTTTCTTGTTTATGTTCTCCTACTGCGTTTGGAGGCTATGCGCACATATCCTGGGGAGAGGCCAACAAAAGGCTTTCGGCCCTTTGCTGGGGAAAATCAGTCTTCCCAGCCCTGATTCAGTACCTGGTTCTCTAAAGGCTCACACTGCTTTCAGAACTCTGGGGTGCAGGAGAAAGTGCCCGCTCCATAAGTCCAAAGCTGTGGGCCTGGCCTGAGACAGCAGGGTCGCCTTTGCAGCAGGCTGGAAACAGGAACTGCAGCCCTGTGTAGGTCTCCAGGGTGCTTAGAGCTGGGGTGTTATCTTTGCAGTTCAGAGTCCTTGCTCAGCCCTTCTACCACTCAAAAGTTCCAGAGGCTGGCTCCCAAACTCCTTCCGTCCCCACTCCCCAGTCTCTCTCCCCTCCCCCAAACTGCGCAGCTCCGAATAGTCAGCAGGGATCGCGTCCCGCGTGGTCCGTCTCTGCTCCCTTCCCTCTCCCCGACTTGCCCCTTTCTCGCCAGCCTTCAGTTTTACCTGCGATTTGTGGATTTCTCAGCAGCCGGTTTGTCACTCAGGGTCCGCTTTCTTGGCTCCTGGACGGCCGTTCAATTGTGTTTTCTGGGAGAGGCTTTAGGGACCTCCTTTCCAGTCGCCATCTTGTCTTCTCTCCCCACAAGAACTATCTTTTCATGTTCTTTATTTTCAAGTGCAACATTCCTGGCTAATTTCATATCTCCAACCACAAGAAAAAAACATAGCAATTTTGTTATTACTCCAAATGCTGTGGCTTATCAGATATATTATTTCTATCGAAACAGTTGGGTCTCCATGTCTCTGCAATTCTTCAATGTCATTTATTTAATGGTGAGTACATCCTTACTCCTAACACTTCATTAGCCGTAATCCCTCATGCCACCCATGACTATTGGCATCTAATGATTCTTTCAAATCCAAGCTTTACCTATATCATGCAGGAAATGTAAATGATAATTCTTTTCTTTTTTTTTTTTTTAGTCATGCTAAATTTACTCTTTGGAATGTAATACCATATATGTAGAACAATACATTGTTTAACCACATTTTCTCTTGATCCCTTTAGCTCACAATTATTATGTTCCTAAGTCATGGCCTGTTGATATTTACTGTCCCCTGTGTCTTCCACACCACATCACCAACAATGGGCATTCTTTACCTTGTGTGCTTCTCACCCACTGATATGTATATTAGTTATACTAATTCTTCCATGGAGAAATCTGCTCCACAGAAGTTGTAGGCTATGGCAGAGAAATAAAGCCAACTCAGTAAGCAGAGGCTGAGGAAAATGTACCATGCCTCATTTTTCTCCCATCAGAAAAATCTCCTGTATATATAGCCATTGATCAAACCTAACTGGAAACCAGAGAATAATGTAGCCTTGTTAATTCAATATATATTCATACCATAACTCTCATCTATTGTAGGGAACACAGTAGTAGAAGGTGGTGAAATGTATCAGAAAGGGCAAATGGAAGATGCTCAATGCAAAAACCACTTCCTGTTAAAGATATTATCAATCATTGTGGATAGATGCACATGTATTCACTACTAAAGATTTTAAACTGACCTTGATTTCTGTTTGGGGTATTCACCTGAGTAGTTAATTATCAAAATTTAAATTTTTTATTGCTATTTTAACATACATTATACTATAATAATTTGTAAAGATATTGTAGTAACCATTAAATCTACTGAAAATGGTTGGTTTCCTACTTAGAAAAAGAAATGAAATAGACAAAAATTCTCATGAGAATATAGATAAATATTTCTAATTTTGTTGATTATTCAATCGATGTATCCAGAAACAAAAATAAGATAATAACAAATTTGAAAGAGTGTGGGAATATATATTTGGCTTGAAAGCAAGCATATTATCCTGTTTAAAATATGTTTTTATTTCCTTTTAAATTAAAAAAAAAATGGCATGGCTACCAAATGTTCAAATGTAGAAACAGTAATAAATAATTCTTAAGGATAGAAAGCTAACAATAGTTGTCTTCTGTCTTCATTGGAATATAGAGGTAGCAATACTTCTTTTACTGTAGCTCTTTTCTCTAGTTTGTCTTTGATACTTTGAGATTGACTTTCTCACATGCCCACTATTTGGGGCCCATTCATGAGGAGGTCACCATATTTAGGTTTCCATAACTAGAGGATTTCAAATGTTCTTGACCAACACATTAAGAAATATATTTTCATTCAGTATACACACATGCACATTTACACTCAAAAACTTTTATAATTTGTACTTCTACTTATGTTCACTATGAAATGCACTCTGAATTTTCTATTTTATGCTACTTAATTCTTTTACAAATACTTAAAGAATTATATTTACAGGCAGCTTGAAAAACAGCTAAGGACCTATGTGTGGATAAAACTTTATTAGTGCAAAGTCTAATGACAGGAAGAAGCACAGATATCATTTAAAACATTTATTAAGATTCATTTGTACTTATCTCTGTACATTCTCTTTTTTCTACTCCCCATACTCTGAGTACAAATTTGGGGCATTATCATCTTAAATATGTAATATTCTAATCTGCTTTTTTTCTGTCTTGGATTTGGCCACTAATTCATCTTCACAAGCAGCAAATAAGATTTTTAGAAAATGGAAGCCTAGACATATATTCTATTTAAAGTATATCCTAATGTAGTTCTTTTCTGGCTTCAATCCATGCTACTGCCCACAATCACCCTTGCTTCAAACCATATCATTTATTTATAGTTGCCAGATGAGGCTATTTTTTAAAAAATCTTGATTCAAGCCTTGGTTAGGATTCAATCAGGGAATCAGAACAAATATTAATAATATTAAATAAAGCCTTTATTATATGCTTTAGGTTTTACACAATAGTGGGGAAAGTTGGTGAAGTAAAGCTCTAGTCTAGAAGAAGATGGTTGGAACATTAATGTCACTGATCAGGAACCAGGAAGGTAAACTGGTGAGAAGTTTATAGACTCAATTGTTTATGTACCTTGTGGTAGGTCTGAAGTTACCTTGGTCAGTAGTAAGGCAGTCAGAAAAAAATTTCTAAGTGAAATGGGAAAAAAAAATCAAAGATAAACTGGGACCATTGTAATTAAACTGGTATCCTCAAAGAAAAATAAGAACCTGCCTTTAACTGTAATGATACAGGTAATCTTCAGCTGCCCTTTAACCCAGAGTTGCACATGTGTCTGGCCCAGGCCTTGGAGAAACTGAAGGTAGAGATCCAATAGCAGGCAGAGAACCTATGAGTCTATGTGCACAACGATGAGAAAGCAGTGGATCAGCAAAAATATGCCAAGCTCTGACAATGTGCAAGGACTTGCACTTATCTTCTGTAGCTATTCAAATCTCATTTGACTCTCTCGTGTTCAATCCTAACCATACAGGGAAGGTGATTCTAGAAAATATAATTTCTGTTTAACTAAATTGGCCTAGTTCAAAACCCCACACTCTATGTTTGCTCTCTTAACCCCATAAACTCAATTCTGTCACCTAATTTAGGTAACACATCCTTCCCCGCAGAGAATACTTTCCTAAATCTAAATGTGTTTTAAATGTCTTTCTTCATAAATCTTATAACTAACTTTGTAAATATCAATAATAATATTTACTATATTTTATATTTATAAATTATTTTAGTTTACTAATTTGAATTTCACTTCCATTAACCTAGAACATAAAATTACTCAAAAATTAATTGCTGAGGAAATAAATGGTATTTATCACATTTTACCCTTTATGTTGGTTTATTTATCTGCCATTCCACTATATGATAGTCTTTTTGAGAGAAGCGTTGAGTGGTTTATTGGTGTTTCTGTAGTCTCAATACCTACCAAATACCAGAAACATTTTATATTTTCTGTCAGTTTTATTCAGCAAGTAATTTTATGTGTCACTATCTTTCTTTCTAACAGTGGAAGACATCTTCTCTGACAGATATTTACATTTTCCACATGTTCACACCGCTAATCGGTCACATGTCAGAGGGCACCTAATAAGCTTTGGCTGACAATGCTTCAAAGAGTTATATTAAAATCAATATGTAAATTATACCTGACAATTCTGGATGCCAGATGTGTTCATGGGTAGTTATGTCATGAAGCGCACAAGGAATTTTATGCATTTCTGGTTTCATTTGTCAGAAAGCCAAGTCATTGATCATTTTTATAATCACCACAATAAATGACTAACTCATATATAGAGGTGTTTACAGTTGCTGTCACAAATATGTTCAATCTTTTAAAAATTAATTACAGTTAAATGTTTGTATATGAATTAGATCACTTTTACCATTTGCATATTTGTTTTGCTTCATCATTTTTATGGCTTCTCGTATCTTTTTGTGAGGCATGTATGCTTTCTGCCTACAAATTTGTCTAAGTAAAACAGACCATTTGGAACACACTCACATGATCACATCTTTAGGAGAAAAATCATTAAACTATTCAGCAGTTGGAAGCAATTTAACACCATGCAAACTTAGTAGGCAACACATTTATTTAGTCTAATACACTATGTTTTGATTTCTAGCAGCAGAAACTAGCTGATTTTTAGTCAATAACAATTTACAAATAAAAATCAAGTATTGCAAGTATTTATGGTTTTAACTATTTTTTCCAAACAGACATTTTTAAAATATCAATCAAATAGGATTGTAAATATTTTAAAGCAATTTTTTCTCATGTTTTTCCCCCAGGAATTCTTGCCCATCTTTGCATTTCTCATGACTCCTCTATTTTGAATTTTTCTGTTTATACTTCTTAATCAATAATCTAATTTAGGATCCTTTAAAGAGAGACTAAAACAATGTTCACTTCTGACTATGACAGATTGTATTTTATCAGACCATTCTCCCTTTGAAACCAACATGAATGATATATGAAATACATAACAAAAACAACAAAATCATTGCTTAAAGTCATCAGAGAATTACCCAGTCAAGACTTGAATACCCAAATTCCAAAAGAACAGAAATAGCTTAAGTAAATCGGACAAGGCATTTGCTGATCTGCTGCTGATGCAGAACCCAGAAGTAGAGCGAAAAGCAGTGGCTCAGAATATCTGTCAGTCACCCAAGACTAGGAGACAAAAATTAGAGTTCTGGGCTATCAATACAAATAAGAATTAGGGAACTCATGCATTCTGCTCTACCTTTCTCCTCATAGCGCTTGAAGATTTGAACATGAATATTAGGAAATGTCAAGAAACCAAATATAAGGGAAAACACAGAGACCAAAAGCTAAGGAGAACTCTTGGCAATATTACTTTGCTGAGGATATAAAATTATGAGTTTAGACCCAACTAAGAAAAAAGGGTTCTAGACTTTTAGTTGCAACTTCTGAAAAATAGTCTAAGAGTAAAAACAAACTGGAAATAAATTAGACATCAATAATTTAAAACCTCCTCTCAAATCATTTACTCTCATTTTGGTGCAAAATAATCTGGTCCTATTTGATTGACATCCAGAGAAAGGCTGCTCTAGGGAATGACTTCATCATCTAGAATTTCCACAGTGCTTTCCTATGCAATGATCTAACTTTACCAAGACATACCTAAATATAAGATTAAAAAAAGAGATAAAAATATAGACAATAATAAAAAAATAATTATCTAGATATGGGAATTTTCAGACATGAACATTAAAAAAATTCAATTTATATGTTTTAAAAAACAAACAAAATACTGTGAATATCACCAAAGTAATAAAATTTATATATAGGTTCAAATGAAAATTCTAGAACTAAAAACTGCAATGGCTAATATGAATAAATTAATAGATGGCTTTGTTTATTAAGCAAAGCAGAAGAGAAGTTCACTGAAATGAAACATAAGACCATAGAAAATATCCAATCTGAAGTATGGAAATTGAAAAAAGAGAGAAAACAAAAACAGAAAAGAGTCAAATGGCTACATACAACTTAACAATATATTTAACATATTTTGTTCTGAAATCCAAGAAGAAGCAGAGAGTAAGAATAAGGCAGAAGTAACATTTTATAAAATACTTTCTTGGAATTTTTTAAACATTGACAGAAGACATTAAATGGTAGAATCAAACTCTAGATAGAGGTTCATTTCAGAAGTTTTCCAAGCATGGGCTATGTGTTCTTTTCAGCATCCTTTTCTGGTGTTTGATGTCATTTTGTCTGGAGTTTCTTTTTATCTCCCAAGATCTACTTTCCAAACACATTTAATCATCAGTGCATCAATACCGTATACAGTTATAAATAAGAGAATTACCTAACCTCAACTGATCAACAATAGTATGGCTGCTTCTCATTGTGGACAAGAATAAATGGTTTGAGATGAAACATGATATCTTTATGTAACTAATTGTATAATAACCTACTGTGGAACAGGGGGAAGAGAAAAATTGATTCCTAACCTATGGTAGTAATTAGCTTTTACTCCAGAAAATAAGGATTTATAGCAGAATCATTACAATATCTATTATCTTGGAGATTTACATGGGCTCAATCAAAAACTTGATTTTGTGTATATGTATGTGAGTGTGTGAAATGCATTCTTTTTTTCCATATCTCTTTGTTCTATGTAAGTGTACTGATACACTTAAAAATAAAAAGAAAATAAATCTCTTAATGAGAAGTTTTGAGGATATTTTTATATATGAATATCCTCAAATGTAACTTGTACTTAAATGTGTTTTGTAATAATCAAGTATCCTCATAAAATACATTGTTTCATAATGATTCTCCAATTATTGGATATATGATTTCTTCAGCACTATTATTATAAGTTACTTGAAGACTCCTATTACACATCTCTGTCATTGCTTCACCATTCCTTAGAAACTCAGTATTTACATTTTTTTCCACAAATGTCTTTATATACTGTTCCTCTCATCTTATTTGAAAGCCTAATTATGAAAAGTAACTTAAACATTCTTATTCTACCTGAGTTTTTAACCTTGTTTTTCTCAAGATCAGTAGGTGTTAATAATCAAATATATTTGATTGATAGTGTTGAAAAAAACAGCCTTGGTCTAATGTACCCTTGTAATTCACAGACATGCACCCTTAGCCAAGTACTCCAAATTGTGTTCTCCAGTCCTTGGTAATCTGTGAGTCATAGGTTTGAAACATGTTCTCTGAAAGACATCCTTGACAACAGTTATATTCTGCATTTGTGATTAACACCCACCAATAAGAGGCATGAACTCAAGGATCAGAGAAAGCTTTTTCAGAATCCACATAAAGCACTGACCTAATGTTGTACTCTTCTTGTAAACTAGGTTAGTTTTTCACATTCTGTACTGTGTTCAGCTTTCAATGTTCATTTTCTGACCAAGTTGGATGAATTGTGCAATACCAACAAAGTACATAAAAAGTAAATAAACAAAAACCATCAATGTATGCCACACTCCTGGAGTTTTTGTTCAAATTCAACATTAGATTTTGGAAATAATATTAAAATATTTTTGGAGAGTAGAGGAGGTAAAAAGAATCAAAACTTTTCTTAGCATTATCATGTGCTTCCTTTTAAAATTGCATCAAAAAAGAAATACAACTATTAATGTATTTTTCTTTCAAAGAACTTATAATCTGATATAGACACAAGTAAACACAATTTAGTTAGATAAAGTGCTACAGTAGGACTAAACATACATTGTGCTGTGGGAACATAGTAGGGACATGTTGGGAATTTGGGAATATCACAAAAACATTGAACTCTATAGGATGGGTGGCAGATAATTAAATAAGGAGAAGTGACAGATACTCAATGTGTGGATACAACTTAACAAAAACCCAGTGGCATGGGAGCAAACCATTTTGATGAAAAGAAAACAATCAAGTACAATGCAAGATTTGTCAAGAGAAGGAAATACATAGTAGGCCAGATATAGAACTTGTACTAATTTAATAATTAATATGGGTTTTAACTTACAGAAAAATATGGAAGTAGTATGCTTAGATCTGTATTTTGGGAAAAACTTTAAGGTAGCAATGTGAGAAAGATATACCCATATTCACACACACACACACACACACACACACACAATTAGGCTCAAGTAATTAAAAAATGACAGAGAACTAGGATTAAAACTAATACCTCTCTACTTTCTTGCATTTTATTTTGAAAATTAACTCTAAAATACTTTTAACTATTTTAATTAACCTCAATAGAATTTAATGAAGTAACTACTGCTATTGTATGTATAGTATTATCTTCATTTGACAGAGAAGGAACTGGAAGTTCTGGATGTAAATGACTTACTTTAAGCCTCAGATGAAGAGACATATCAGAATCAAAAGTCTAATGATTCTCAGTCCAGAGGTTGTGTTTTGTTTTGTTTTTGTTTTTACTAAATCTTATTACAGCAAAGAATATTATCCACAAAACTATAAAAATATAAATCTGACCGCCCAAAAAACCAACCAATCAAAAATAATTCCCTTCATTATAACTTATTTCTTTAAGAATACCATTTCTTAGTATTCATTAACCAATTCAAATCTTCCTGATCATGTGTAGGTGTTCTCTCTCCCTCTATTTCTGTGTGTGTGTGTGTGTGTGTGTGTGTGTGTGCATGTTTTAGTATTATTTGGAAATCAATCCCATAATGATGGTCAAAATAAACAACAAATGTTTCTTGTAATTATAGTTATTTCAGATTTTTGTCCCATGAAATAAATCAAAGTAGAAGTATATGGGCAAGTATTTCGGTATCTTAAGGAACTTATTAAATGAGTGTCCCTAACCTTCTAAATTTTAAGAGAAAACTTTTTTTGTCAAGACCTCTTTTCTTGAAAATTTAAAATTGGTTTTCAATTTTCATTACATCATAGACATTTCTTTAAATGCTCTGTCTTCTGACATTTATTAGCTAAGCAAGAACACTCTCTGACTCTGGTAATAACACCATAATTTAAAAACTTTATTTCTATTGGAAAATACATTAAAATATCATTTACATACATATTTTTTGCAGGCTGTTTTCATTTATCTTGATTACAAACACAATCTGCCTGAATGGAATTATGAGTTTAATATATATCATTTTTACATTGTGAACACTTTGCATGCTCTTTTCCTTCTAAGCTTTATTCTTTGACAACATAGTTTCCACACAGTTTCCCAGCCATAATCAACTTGTCATTAACTGACATGAGAATGACAGATTGCCATTTAGAGCATTAATTGTGATTTATTTCCAAGAAGAAATCATATGCACAGTAGTCACCATGGTATTAAAAGTTAAGGCTCTGAACCAAAAATAAAATACATGGTAACATATCTTGGAAACTCATATGTCCATAGTGATGAGTTTTCTAGAAGCATGAATCCATCCCAGAAAGAATGTCATAATGCCATTTTAGACTCCCAGTTTCTAGTCCCCATGAAATATTCACAGAATTTTACAAAACAATCTGGTAATATGGCAAGACATAATTAATAATTAAAAATTAAAAATGTACTAAAAATCACAACAGCCTAAGTGTGAAAACATTATCTCCTTAGCTCACATAAAAGCACATGGATATGTATATGCAGAGAACTGTCATTTTGGACTCCAAAACAAGAATTACAGGTTAGATTATTATTTGACTAACGACAATTTCATCTTAGGCCAGACAGAAAAAACAAAGAACTGCATGATTTCACTCATATGCGGAATATAAAACTGAAAGCAAAGAAAAAAAGAAATGAAGAAACAAATAACCCATGGACACAATCGATAGTTTAATGTTTATTTGGGGACGAGTGGGTTAGGGAGGAGAGAAAGGGGAGGGGGTGGGGGAGGAG
>PVJL010014348.1:0-17679 GCA_004026885.1 Lyroderma lyra | reverse complement strand
GAAAGAGAGCTCCACTTATTCAAAAGTTTTATCTCAGTAATAAAAAGTATTTGTCTCTGCATGTACCTGTTTAAATTCACCTGAGGTAACTTCTCAAAGTGGTCCATAACATGTAGAGAGCCATGAGAAAATTTCCAGATAGTACAGTTTTAATCATTAGTAAACACAATCACAGTTTATTAATGAAGAAAAGTAACAATAAAACTAAGTTGGTTTTAAAACCAAAAATGGAGATATATTAATTAAATAGAAAACCAGAAAATTTTCATCTAAGCTAATTTCCACTTCTCTATGCATTGATGTTAATTAGGGAGTTAAGCAACAGTGCCAATATTTTTCTGGTTAGAAATTTTTAAGTGGTTTATTTTAATGTTTTACTATATGCTAACTTTCCATGAATTACAACCTATCTTCCATATAAATGAGCATATGCCTTCATTCTTAAAGGTATTATGCAGTACAATAAGTTAAAGCATTGTGAGAGTGCTCAGGAATAACACAAGAAATGTATAGTTATTGTTTTAATTTTAAAAATCTGCTACATCAGAGACTCATACTTACATATTAATATTTTCAGGAGTTTGTATCTTTGCCAGCTGTTATTTTTTCAGTCTCTTCAGCAGTAGAACCTTACCCTTAGGAACAGAAATGGAATTTTCCTCTAATAAATATGGAAATGGTCATCACAGTCTTCTGCATGGACCAGTAGTTGTTTTAGCATGCAGAAACTCTATTTCTTGCATTTTTTTTCACATTGTTGTTTACACCTTCCTTCAATGGTCCAGAGATATTCATTTTTTTCAAGGACATTTGTTTGCCTCAAGAATTGAGACCATAAAAGAGCATAGGTTTGAAAATTAAGTTTGCAAACTTGCCATAGTGTGCTTATGTTGGCAGCACTTTACAAACAAGTTGGTAAGGTTTCATAAATAACATTGGTATATCTGTGTCTAAAAGCTGTTTTCATGTTGATACGTGACAGTGTCTTGCTGAGTGGCATTCATTATTGTTGGGTATTTTTGTGTGCTATCATGAGAATGTCAGAGCTTGAATTAGGACAACAAATGATCATTAAATTTTTGTTAAACTTGGCAAGAGTGTAAGTGAAATCAGAAATATGGTAGTCCAAGTTTATGGGAATAATGCCATGAAGTAAATGGCAGTGTACAAATGGATTAAATGTTTTTCTGAAGGGAGAGAAAACATCATTGTTTAAGGGTGGCTAGCAACAAGCAGCACTGATAAAAACTTTGCAAATATTCATTGAATTGGGCCTCAAAATCATTGGCTGACTGGGAGAAGCATAGAAAACAAGTAAAAGTTGACAGATATGCTATTAGAAAAACCTTAACAGAATATCTTGGCATGAGAAAGGTGTGTGCAAAAATGGTCCTGAAGGAACTCACTGATGAAAATCAGAAAAAGAGACTTAAAGTTTGCCAAGACCTTTTGGAGAGGCAAGGCAATGTTTTGGGCCATGTTATTACTGGTGATGAAATGTGGGTGTACCAATATGTTCCTGAAAGAAAGCATCAAAGTGAACAATAGAAGTTAGCCAATTCTCCAAAACTAAAAATTATTCCATCAGTTGAAATCAAGAGTCAAAAAGATGTTGCTAAACTGTTTTAGTATCAGAGCATTGTTCATTATAAATTTGTACCACTAGACAAGCAGTCAACCAAGTTTACTATTTGGAAGTGCTTGCAAAGTCTTCATGGTAAAATTAGATAAAAATGGCCTGAACTTTTCACCAACAACTCATAGCTCTTGCATTATGACAATGCACCAGCTCAGACGGCACTGTCTGTGAGAGAGATTTTAGCCAGTACACAAATAACGGTATTGGAACACCCTCCCTACTCACTTGCCCTAACCCCTAATGGCTTTTTTCTTTATTTAAAAATAAAATAAATATTGACAGGAAGATATTTTGATGATATTCAGGACATCAAGGGTAATATGGGGATAGTTCTAATGTCATTCCAGATAAAGAGTTTCAAAATTGCTTTGAAGGATGACCTAGGAGATGGCATTGGTGCATATCTTCCCAGGGGAGTACTTTGAAAGTGACTGTAGTGATATTCAACAATGAAGTATGCAACACTTTTTCTGAGATGAGTTTGCAAATTTAATTGTGATACGTACTATGCTGTTAATAAGATAGCATTAGATGAAATACTTAGATTATGCCAAAGTGGTGACTCATTAAATTTTAAATATAATAATTATGAGAACTTCTAAAACAGAATTCTTAAAATTTTGTGCATTTTGAAAATTACGATGATTTGATTTTCAAGAAGTCAACACTATAATTTTTTTTTTAAAAACTGCTTTTATGATTATAGTTTCAGGAACAAGTGATTTTGAAAATCAAGAGGCAAGCACTTTAAGAAGTGTTTCATTTCCCAACAACGCCTTACTAAGAACCTAGAGTGTGCCTTGTCTACATTTTCCAGAGTATGAGTAGCTGTAATGGTTATGGAGGAAATACATAAATAAGTAAGGAGACATACCTATATCATGTCTTGAGGCAATAAGCACTATGAAGAAAAGTAAAGCCATGTAAAGTGATGGAGAATACAATGAGAAGGTGCTATTGCTATTTCATTAAAAAATTGAGGAAATTACTTTTCATAAGGTGACATTTAAGTGAAACCTAAAGAAAGTGAGGGGTGAAACTTGCAGATATTTGGGAGAGCAAATGTCTAGTACCAAGTACAGAAGCTAATGGTGGTGGCCTGCTTGACATATTTAAGAAGTAGCAACAAGGTCACTGTTACTTGAATATGAAAAGGGAATAATATACAGAGCAGTGAGGGTGAGATATTAGTAACATAACATTTTTTTATATTATAATTGGTAAAATATAAAGCCACTGAATAATTCTGAGGCAGGAAGACACTTGGTCTAAAAGGAATGACTGGGGCTACAGGGTAGGAAATTGACTAAGTATGGCACAAAAGTTAAAGAAGGGTACCAGTTTATAGAACATTATAGTGGTTTCAGGAAGGAGATGAATTAGAATATAAAGGTAGAAAGTTGAGAACTGGTCAAGAGTGTATATGTTCTGAAAGAAAAGACAGAAGACTTATTGATGGATTTGACAATAGAGGTAAAAAATTAAAAGAAGTGTAAGATGAATCCAAGAGTTTTTGCTTGAAGAGCAGAAAAACTACAGAAATTAAGAAGAGAAGTCAGAAGTCATATGTATCTTATCACAAGAGTTTGTATAAGAATTAAAATAGAATTGTAAAAAGAATGTTTATCAGAAGTTTATTATTTGTTCATTGATACAATAAAAAGAGAAAGCAAATTTTTTTTCTGTATAGAGGACATTTTTCCCTCAGGCATAAATATAAGTAACAGGGTTAGTCATGAGTGGATGCCACTGAGAAAGGTCTCCGTATTTATTCCACATGAAATAATTTTGGGTAAATTCTTTATCTCAAGTTATGTATTATAACCTGGAGGGATTCTGATATTCTTAGAGAAACCATGAATCCATTATAGCAATAATGTGGAAGAAGAGTGAATTTTTTTTTTTTTTGAGATTTTGAAGCCCTAATCTGCCTAGTGCTATAAGAACAATGAGTGTGGAAGGGCTTAGAGAGACCAGTAAGTATGAAAGAGTCTCAAGTATTTGAGGAAAACATGACGTAGCTGGTACTGCTATCAGAGTGGGATTGAGTAGAGAAAATTAAATTCATCTTATGAGAAAAGCAATGGAGGCTAATTTTAAAAATTGTAACAGACTCTGAAAATGTCATTAAAATATTTTCAGAATCTTTATTCTTACTGGGGTTCTCTACATACAGACCAAACTGAAATAATAATAATAATAATTAATAATAATAATGGTGTCAATAAAGCAAAGTGAAAAGATAGATTCTTTAATTGAATGAGAACCTTGGGAAAACTACAAGGCTAGCTTTTCTGTCAATGCTCTACTTGATATCCTCAACTTTAATTATTTCCCTTCTCCAACAAATCATGTTCTTTCGTATGGCTGCTTAACTGCTTACTTCAGGGTCCACCCCAAAAAGTGACTTTCATCTCAACCCACCAACCAAAACCTAATTCTATCTTCCATTGTAAATCATGGTTTTTTTATATCTGCCTTAATGTTGACAGTTTTCTTGGTGCATCATATTTATTTTTTTATGTGTCTGTCTTAATAAAATTTTAAAAGTGACTTCTATATGACAATGTTTTTACCAATAACTGGGCTGTTAGGACTGACATCTCTTGAACTTGTTTGAGGTGTTTCCATCACTCTTATGCTAAAGAAGGGAAATAATTTGGAAGCATAATGACCACACTTGTGAATCCATTTGTTCTACAGATAATACTGCTTTATACAAACAGATTTTAAATAACTGTTGCAAATCACAAAAATTTTTTACTAAATGCAAACATTCTTTTTTTTCTGAGTTGAAAACATTTAACTGCTGTAAAAGAATTCAGATTTTATGTATATAACAAAAGGTTCAAATTAGTTTACAGAGTTTGGCATATCTAGCAATAATAATTGGTCTTGAAAAACAAGGTAATGTGACTAAACTGTGCTTTAGTATAACACACAAACATGTCAAACTGTTGGAAGCAACAGTTAATTGCTCCACTTGAAATAGCACCCAACAGTTAAAAGTATTCTGATAATACCATTTCTCTGCTGACTTAACATTGGCTTTTTGCAACTTCAGATTTTATTTCTATGAACCAAATCTGTTCATGAACTAACATAATGCTTTCACAACTTTCTGGTAAACCAGTTGTTCCAAAACGTTTTCCACTTTCGTACCCCTTTTAAACTGATTTCTATAAATTATACTCCTTGTTTTTTAAAAAGCTGTCTTTAAATACTGACACATTTGTTTAATGCCTACCTTAATGTAAAATAGTGAAAAATGAGGTAATAAGTTAGGGAAAAAATTACTACACTAAAAGAACAAACCACAGGTTTAATTTCACAATATTTGTAACACAGTGAATGTTGGTAAATATGGCCAAGTATTTAACAAACTTTTAATTTATTATTAATAATAACATTATCCATGTTATCTGAAAAGTCTGTAATAATTGTTATGCAGATCATTAGCTGATTAAAACATTGTTAGTGAAATCCTTCAGCTTGTTTGATGCACTTTGTTTCTTAAAATCAGTCTCAAACTATGCAAGATACAGTCTTAAATCTGGACTTGCATTAAGCTTGTTACAGTACCCATTTTTTATGAAAGTGTAAGAAGAAAATGTTTTCTCCACCAGTTCAGTATTAGTAAATGGCAAGAGGAAGAGGTATTTGAGTAACTTCTCACTGAGCTGTTCATATTCCTCACTGACATCTACCCAGAAGGTAATAAGGTGTTTTCCTTTACTATCTGAATTTAAAGAAGAATCATTTGAAAGTTTGATTAACTGCTTGTTTCATTGATTGATAGTTTAGCTTCTTTGAAAAATTCTTCATTGCAGGGATCTGCAATCCAGTTGTTTTCTTTTTCATGTTCAGGGAAGTACTTATAAAAGAACACTTTAAGACTTTCAAAGTGACTTACAATATTCTCTTTCACATTTTAAGATAGGTACAACTCATTCTCAGATAAGAAGTGTCCAGAGTTGTAAAAATTTCAGGCTAACATCCTTTAATACATGCTTTCCAAAAGTTCAGTTTTTTAATCATTGACTCAATTTTGTCAGTTAATTTGAATATAGTGATTGAGCTATTTTGACATCCCATGTTGAGTTTGTTTATTTCTAGGAAAAGATCTGATAAATATGCAAGATTTTGAAGCCAATCACTGTCCCAAAACTTTGGAGAAAAAGCAAAATGATTGTCTTTATATGATACCTGGTCTTCATGTCTAAGTTCAAACATCTGTGTAAGTACTTTGTCACGAGATAGCCACATTACCTCTGTATGCCAAAGAAATGTGCTATGGATGCTATTCATTTCTTCACTCAGTGCTTTAAACAATCTGGAGTTTTGTGGTTGTGACAATAACATTTACTTCTACAGCCTTATCAAGAACATCTTTCAGTTCACTGGGAAGAGGCTTGGATGCAAGACTTTGAATGCAGCAGTGACTCCGTGGTACATAAGGAGCTATTTTTTTTTAATTTGTCTGTGTAGGCCTACAAAAGAGCCTGACATAGGTTTTACCTCTGTCAGTGCATACACCACACAATTGAACCAACTAATACTATTTTCAATGAAACAACCATTGATTGTGTTAAAAAAATCTTCACCTTTGGTACGCTCTATCAATAGATAACAAAACAACAGGTTTTCCTCAATTTCATTTCCTACTAAGTACCTTATAATTATGAGCAAAATAGATAAATCAGCAATATCTTCACTTTCATTGACCTGGATAGAAAAAAGTTTACTGTTTCTAATTCTAATTCTATAAATATCACAGCTTCAACATCATCAGACATTTCCTGAATTCTTTGAGACACTGTATTGTTTGAAAAAGAGATAGTATTTATTTTTGAGGATATGTTCTTCCCCAAACATACAAATAATGGTATCCTTAATACAAGGAGAAATTAAATCTTCAGCTATAGTTGTGATTTTTACCACATTTAGCTATGTTGTAAGCAATACAGTATGAAGCTTCAATTGTGTTCTCTTTTTTTTCTTTCCTGACATCAAGTATGAAGTAACAGTTGGACACTTCCTTAAGTGCCAAAAATAATGTATAATATTTCTTTGTTTTTATACATATGATGTTCTTTTTAAGTGTTGCATTAATAAAGAAGGTTTTGTGCAACTATTGTATAATATTTCCTCACACACAACACACAAAGTCTTGGGACAGTCATTATCCCCTACAAATGAAAACTCATATTTAATATACTTTTCAGAGTATTTCTTTTTCATCTGTGTAGTATCTGAGGCACATACCTTTTTATTATCTTCCAGTGTGGGTGTACTCTTAGCTGTGGACATATGTTGAGAAGTACTTGGTGACAGGGTCTAATACACTTCAAGTTTTGTTTTTTAAACTGTTCGTGTTTTCAACTACTAATCTATAACTGACATGCTTAAAAATCATTCACAATAACTGAAATTATGTTAAATATTAAATTTAAAAACTAACTTGAAAAGAATCATGATTAAAGACAGTGCACTTAGTTTTACTCAGTAAATAATTTATCAAACAGTCTGGCTATACAAGTATTTATACGTTTGGGGAAGTTCTAGAAATGTCGTGTGTGAATTATTCTGAAGCTGTCCATAGTGATTGGTAAAAGAGCAGCTTGGGGGAAGGATTCATAATTATGCCCTCACCAATTGTCTTTTGCTAATATGATCTAATATTTAAGTGTCTCCATTAATGGTGATTCAAATTTAACATTTCTTGTTCTATATAGCAAATGTTTTACCTTTTTTTCACTTTGCTTGTTTTTTCACTATTACTGATTATTTTTCCTGTGCCCCTGAATGGCCCAGTATGTATTCCCAGGGGTACAATGTACCACTGCTTGGGAACCCATAGAGTAAACAAATGAAATAAGGCAAAAACTATCTATGATGTCAGGTGGGTGCTAGATTTTTTGAGAGAATCACTGCATAAGTTATATGAATGTGTAACTACTATGCTGTATACCTGAAACTAATATAATATTGAATATCAATTATAATTTAAAAATAAAAAAATATTAATTAAAAATTAGTAAGCAAATATTTTTAAAAGATAGATGTTGAAGGCCAATTAATAGAGTCATTTTAATAGCTGCCTTCATTATAAGAAATAGCAATGAAGAATTACTGTATGCTTACATATTTTCTGTGTTTTAGATACTCTATTGCAGCACATACATAAAATCTTATCTGTAGATGGTGGATTTTTGACAAAGGTTAAGACAGATTAATATTAATAGAATTACATAGCCAAAGTAATCTATAACAGGATAAAAAGACCAATAAATAACTAAAATTTTGTGAGAATTTAGTAAAGTTTTGTGTACTCTATTGAATTTGAAGCTTATACCAGTCCTGTGAAGAAGGCTAGATATTGTCTGCATTTTAGAGATGAAGAGTAAAATCTCAGATAAGTAATCTGTTAATACCTACTGTTACTCAGCACTTCATAGAAGATCAAATTTTAAAATACATAGATGTTTTTAAATTAAATTTATTGCAGTTACATTGGTTGCTAAAATTAATAGCTTCCATGTGCACGATTCTCTAATACATTGTTTATGTGTTACACATTGTGTTCACCATCCAGAGTCAGTTCTTTCATCACCATATACCTGACGTTCCCTCTCTCCTCCCTGACCTTCCTCTTCACTTACTCTCTGGTAACCACTAAACTATTGACTGTGTTAATGAGTTGTTGTTTCCTTGTTGCTTTCAGTTTTATATCCCATATATGAGTGAAGTCATATGGTTCTTGATTTTTTTCTGTCTGGCTTATTTTGCTTAGCATGTTGATCTCAAGGTCTATTCTTATTGTATCAAGTGGTAATATTTCATCTTTTCTTATGCCTGATAATATTCCATTGTGTATATGCATCACAGCTTATTTATCCAGTCATCTATCAGGGAAAACTTTGTTTCTATGTCTTGGCCACCATGAACAAAGCTGGAATGAATATCAGGGTAAATATATCTTTACAAACTAAAGTTTTCAAAATGTAGGGGTAAATACCCAAAACAAGAATTGCTGGGTCATATGATAACTGTAATCTTAATGTTTTGAGGAACCTCCATACTCTTACATAGTGGTGGTAGTGGTTGTACCAATTTATATCCCCACCAGCAAGGTATGAAGGTTTCTTTTTCTCCCCAGCCTCCCTAATAATTTTTATTATTTGTTTTATTGATGATAGCCATTCTATCAGGTGTGAGGTGACATCTCATTGTGGTTTTGATTTTCATTTTTCTGATAGCTAGTGAAGTTGAGTATTTTTTTATATACCTGTTGGCCATTTGTATGTCTTAATGGAAGAAGTGTGTTCAGGTCCTCTGATCATTTTTATAATTGGGTTGTCCATTTTTTTAAAATTTATTATGGTTAGTAGTCCCTTATCAGAGGAATTGTTTGAGAATATTTTCTTTCATTCAGTTGGTTATCTCTTTATTTATTTTTTATGGTTTCTTTTGCTGTGTGGAAGCTTTTTAGTTTGATATAATCCCATTCATTTGTTTTTGCTTTTACTTCCCTTGCCTTTGAGGTCAAATTGATTAAGTCCTTCCTAAACCCAAGGTCCATAATTTTAGTACTGAGTTTTCTTCCATACAGTTTATTGTTTCAGGTCTTATGTGAAGGAATCTAAGCAAAGTTTGAGTATTCCTTAGTGAGGAATATAAACAAAATTTAGACTTGGGTAGTAAGGCATCATGGGGATTGTTTATATAAATGTTTAGACTCTGGATTCCTTTAACTCTTATGATGAAGTTTTCTTTCAGAGGTCAGGAGCAGGTTAGGCCACCTGTCACATGGGAGGCTGCTGCAAGGTGGACAGAGAAATGAAGGTTTTTTTCATTGGGGCTGTTTTATAAGTAACTTTAATTCAAAATAATCAATGTGCTATTGTGGGCTATGCCAGGGTGGTCTGTCCTGGGCCCAGAAACTTTCATATTTCATCAATCCATTTTATATCCCTGTATAACTTAATCATTAAACAAACAAATAAACATACAAATAAAAACAAACCACAAAAATTCTTGGGCCATAAGCAGAAGAAACCTTACCCTAGAGGGTCAGTTTGTTTTGCCATTATATGCCCTTTGTCCAGTTTTACCTCAGATAATATTTTAACCTCATAGCTTTTGGCATTTTGCACTTTTAAAGAGACAAGCATAAAAAAGGAAGATAGTAAGCTTTATCAATCATCTTGGTACTCTATGCCTAGATACAAAAAAATTCTCTAAATGTGCATAATTTTCACAGATTTATTAAATACTTCTCAGGTCTGGAAATATGGGATTTGAACAGAGAGGTATTTGACATAATTGGCTGAAAAGGAAAGTAACCATAACAGGTATTTCAAAGTCATCTGGCCTTACAAATCAACAACTGGGGAAGGGAGAAAATTTGACTTATGGAGAAAAAAAATGAAAGATGTAAATGGATAAAAATATACGTGATCAACTTATTCAACTACTTTGTCTATTTTAGCATTTATTAGAAGTTGTTTCAAGTAACATTTACTTATATTTCTTATTACCACAATATTTTTCCAATAAATGTTTACTTACATATTTGTAAATATTTTGAACCAAAAATACTGTAAATATTTAATTTAATTTTAAAGTATAAATGTTAATAAATTCTTTTATAAGAAATGTATTATAAAATAAATAAATTTTATTTTTATATTTTAGAAAACTGTATTTTAAAATAAACAAATAAAACATAAAATCATCCAAATTTTTAGTAGTTATCAGAAAAACATTGGTAAAAATTAAAAGTTTTATGTTTAGTATAGGAGGCACTCAAAAAACATGTGTGATTTTAAAAAGGTAATAGTTAAGCAAATATTCAAGTTTTACATAGAATTTAATAAAATCTTCATATCTGCATATACAGCTTTAAAATAATTAAAGGATATATTTTTTGTGGTTCACATATGTTATCTATTAAATTTTATTTCCTTAGAATTCTTATTTAAGAAATAAATGGTATGAAATTTTTTCTTTACCTTAACTGGAGACAAAGAATATAGCATTTTTTAAACATATTTTCTTAATGTCAATAATGATAACATCTTTGTATGCACAAACAGTTTTGGAAGTCAGTCTTATCAACACATTTTAAGATTAAAATAAATTTTGATTGTCAAAATAAAATCTAAATTGCTTAGAAAACTTTTAATTTATAGCTGACTAGCCAGCAGGTCATGTGTGAATTTTATATGCAACTTTTTGGAGTTGCCAATCTAAGAAAACTAATTTGAACTGCTCAAAGAAAAAAATGTTATTCTGTTGGTGTTAAAAAGCTGTGAGCAAGACAACTAAATGAAAATGGAGTGCACTGCTGTATTGCTTCAAGCTTTTTTAGTTACAAAGCTAAAGTGATATTTAATTATAAGTTCTACTAAGAATACCTATGTGACACAAGAAAAATATAGCTTTTAAAAAACTCAGTCATATTAAGTAAATAAAGGAAAATGGAAAACAAAAGCAAGAAAGATATATCTTTATGGACTTTTCAAAAATAGAACTGTTTATCTTATAATTTACTAAATTGTGGATCTAAAAATTTTTATATGAAGGTACTAAAATGTTTAACTACTGAACAGTTTTTTTAAATTACAAAGCTAATTATACAATTACTTAATAGTTTATGCTATATCCTCAGTAGCTATAATAATGTTCCACATGATGTGAGCTAGATTTACTGATGAGCCATAATTCTGTGAGAGATAAAGAAGGAGCACTGGCCAGGGATGATAATCTGGAAAAGAGAACTGTTATATGATGCAGGAGAAGGATACAAAAGATGCTTCAGGAAAGAAGCTTCTTCAGAAGTTTTAACTGAAGCTCATAGAAGACCTCTTGACTGCCCAAAATAGCAGATCACTCTCCAGAACTGAGCAGCTATTACTTAATGAAAGCAATTGAGTAGAAACAAAAATTGTAACAGTTCTTAATTTATTAAAATATTGCAACTCCTGATAATTAATATTAATGTGTAACAATAAAATTTAGTGTCTTATAATAGTTGTTGCAAGTCTTGCACAGAAAAGTATCCTTCATAAATGTGAATGAATTAGACATTCAGGCAAAGTAAATAATGCAAGGGATTAATTTTAACACCCACAATAATTTGGTCCTGGCAGACAAGAATGAGTCATTCTATGAAAGCAAAAAAACAAACACAAACAACAGCAATAAAACAAAACTCTGCAAAAACCAAAAATCTCCATATAAAGAAACTGTGCAACTAACCTGTTATCCCCAAGGCCTCTTTAGAAAAAATATATGTTGTAAGAGAGAGGAGGTTTAATAAAAGAAGGGACAACATGGAGCTTGCATAACCGAAAACTAAAGTTCAGTTTAGCCATGACCACTTGGACAATACTAAATGGTTGCCTTTTTGTTAATCTATAACTTAGATCAATTTTTTCCTTAGAGTGCTGAGAGGTGTCAAATATTACTATTTGTGAGGGGGAACCTAAAAATGGAATTTATTCATAAAAAATTGTGTATTTATTTTTACATGTTTAAATTTTAGTCACCTTCAAAGTACTCTTCATTTGATGCAATGCACCTCTCTAGATGCTTTTCCCACTGCCCAAAACAGTTTTGAAACTTATCTATTTGGATGCCTTTTAGTGTTCTGTCATTTTTTTCCTACCTTCTTCACATCAGTAAAACCTTTACCTGTGAGGACTTTTTTATCTAAGGAAACAAAAAGCAAGTCACTTGGGATGAGGTTGGGTGAGTAGAGAACATGGGACACAAAGAATGTGTTGTTTTTGGTCAAAAACTGCTGAACACACAGCATGGTATGGGCAGATGTTTCACCATATCATACATTGTTCATGTAAATCACCCACTGTGAATTGGGCAAATGTTGAAAAATTCTGCAAAAGAAAATTGATGAAGCCCAATGCAGTCTCTCACAAAAATGCCAGCTGGTACACTGAGGCAGATGGGTTCCTAGAACACTCTTCTAGTGGGGGAAGCCTGTACTACAAGCAGTCCACCCTCCAGAAAAATAATTCCAGATTTTTGAATTCCCATTGTATGTTATCACATGGTGAGTTTTTATTCAATTTCATCCCTCCTCATCTCTTCAACTGAAATCAATTCTGAATGTATAGCCTTTTAAGCAGATCATCTTCAAGATTTTCATGCTTCTCTCTGCCTCATTTGCTCCATATTTACAGTCATTCATTTGTGATTTTCATGCAAAAATGTTCCTTCTCAATGTTGATATTTTTTACCTTTCTGTATACTGGGTTTCAGTGTTCACTGGTACCACATTAGCATTGAGATTTGAAATTTTTAATGTGCTCCTTATTTTCAACTTAAAAACACATAAAAATTACTATGAAGCTTACAGTATTCAAAAATAGGTATTTTACAATACTTTTCTTTTTAACTATAAATAACTTTAAAAAGAAGAAGTGTTTTACTTAAGACTTTTTTTAAACTTATGGGTGATTTATTGGATTCTATTAACCCCAAGCTTTGAAAAAGGTACTGAAAAGCTTATGGTAGATTCAAGCTGATATGATTATTATTCTCTTTTTGCTCTATTTCCTACAGTACCATCCATGTATTAGCCATTTGTACACAAGCAGAGAGCTTTCTAGAATCTAAAACTATCTAATTTTGGTAAGTAACTTGGAATTTATATTCTCTGACACTTTAGATTCCATATGAATGGCAACAGTGTTTTTCATATTGCTAGAAGATCCTCTTTTAATACTGAAAAATGTGTTTGATGAAAAAAAAGAAACTGCACCCTTTGTAAGCCATGGTATAATATCCAGACGGTAAATGACACTGGGTATTTTATCAGCAGACTGCTTTTCTTTCACTGGAGGCAAATAAAATATACTTTGAGTATTTGAGGTATTAAGAGCAGGGAAAGGGGTAGGAAGGCAGTCTGCCAGTGAATAAGCACTAGAGGATTTTTTATCCAGAATAGCTCATCAGTAAAGGAATATTTTTATGGTCCTTAAATAAATGTTAAACATTGTTTTAAATATTGGATATGTTAAAATCAATAGATTAAAATTGAATTGCATAAAAGAAACTCAAAGAGCACTTAGAAAAATTATTCCATTGTATATATGCATTACATTTCAGATGACAATGCAGAAATCACCTATGTAGTTTTAGTTTTATGTTTTTATTACCAACTGCTTCAATTTCCAGTCTTCATTAAAATAATTAATAGAGAATAATTTCATTTTTAAGATACTATGGGAACAGTTTCCTCTCACATATTAGCTGCATAAACTTTTCCAACTATAAAAACTTCAACTATTGTCTTCATTGTCACATGGCCTTCCCTGGGTATCTTCACATGGCCTTTTTATAAGAATACTAGTCGTTGGATTTAGGGATCACTCTAATCCTCATCTTAACTAATTGCATTGGCAAAAATTTTTATTCCAATTAAGATCATTTAGGTGGAAATAAATTCAGGGAAAACAATATTCAACCCAGCATACCCTCTCATTACATGTTGAATTATACAGGGACAGAAATAGAATAACTGGTTTGAATATTGTTTTTGGTCATCATGATATTTCTGTCACCCATCTATGTAGACACTGATAAATATACTATAATAAATAACACACATTCTAACTTTATCTGATTACAAATATATCACATTTGTGTAATAGTATAGAAAATAGGCAGAATATGAAGTTTTCAGTACAGTAATTTCTCAACGATAAAAATTACTGACTAACTCTACTAATATTCTTGTCATTTTGCAAATGGAACTAAACAGGGAAGAAGAAGGCCAAAACAAAGATATATTTTCCTAGAAGGAAAAAGGTGATGGTTTTGCATAGGCTTCCTATAACCACACTTCCTAAATTAATACTTTAACCAGACTGAGAAACTATTACAATTGCTGTCTATGGAGTAGATAATATAGAGACATCTCTCTCTCCACCATGCAAGACTACAGTGAGAAGATAGCTTTCTGCAATTCAGAAAAAGTGTTCTTACCAGACAGCAAATCTGTTGGCACCTTGATCTTGGACTGAGCAGCATCCAGAACTGTGAGAAATACATTTCTGTGGTTTAAACCACCCAGTCAATGGTATTCTATTATAGCAGCCCAAACTGACTAAGACAATTATATAAAGGCCTTCCCCTTTATCAGGACATTAAGGAGATAAGTAAGTGTAGGTCCTGATTCTTGATGCTACTTTATATTCACAGAGTTGTAGTAGTTTTTATAAATATTAAAATGTTCTGCCAATAGCATTGGTATAGCCAATTAACTCTTCAAGATTAGTTTAAAAGAACACATGTTTACTTAAACTCAAATGTGACCTACAATACAAGGTTTATTTTCAGCCTATAATTGTTTGGTTCAATAACTAAATTATATTTAAATTGAATTTGTTAGTATTGGTATCTCCAAAGAAGCCTTGGGAAACCTAAAACAACTTTTTATAGTTTATTATAATGAGGTTGTTTTTATAAAGTGATTTTTAGTGATATAAACCAATTCTTTCTAAAGAGCTCATTAGATATAAATGCAACTTGAGTTTTATGGATTAAACAAATCACACTGAAATGCTACTGCATTGTTTCTTATCTGTCAAAAGTTCTAATAAACAATTGTTCTAAGAGAGGCCATGAAATATAATAGACTCCATTGATAGCTGTAATTTTACATTTTCTATTATTATGATTGTTACAGTCCTTGATTATAAGAATAGAAGCTAGGTTGCCTGAATTTCTATGCAAGTTTCTAAAGAGGAGGAAAACACATCTGCTCTTAAAAATGGGTTTGATATTATACAGCTGATTAAAAATTAAATTCTGAAAAACATACTATTGTAGTCTTATTGCCTAATGAATTTTCTTGAGCCAATCAAAGTCCATTTCTTTTGGTCTTTTTTTTTTAATTTTAATTTTTTTAATTTTTTAAAATATATTTTTATTGTTAGATTTATTGGTGGGATATCTGTTAGCAAGGATTACATAGGTTTCAGGCATACAATCCTACAGTGCATTGTCATCTTGATGTATAATCAGTTCACCACATAATGTGACTTCTCTTTCCATCACCATATATTTAGCTTCCCCCACCTCCTCTCCCACTCTTCCTGCTTCTCCCCTCACTTCCTGACGCATCCCCAAATAAGTATTAAACTGTTGATTGTGTCCATGGGTTATTTGTTTGTTTGCTCATTTCTTTTTTCTTTGTTGCATTCAGTTTTACATTCCACATATGATTGAAGTCATACAGTTGTTAGTTTTTTCTGCCTGGCTTATTTTGCTAAGCATGATGGTCTCCAGGTCCATCCATTTTGTTGCAAATGGCAATATTTCATCTTTTCTTACAGCTGAGTAGTATTCCATTGAGTATACGTACACAGCTTCTTTATCCAGTCATCTGTTGCAGGGCACCTTGGTTGTTTCCATGTTCTGGCCACTGTGAACAGTGTTGCAATGAACATTGGGGTACATAAGTCTTTGTGGACAAAGGTTTTCAAGTTTTTTGGGTAGATCCCCAGGAGGGGGATTGCTGGGTCATATGGTAACTCCATTCCTAATTTTCTGAGGAACCTCCACACTGTCTTCCACAGTGGTTGTACCAATTTGCATTCCCACTAGCAGTATGCAAGAACTTCTTTTTCTCCACATCTTCTCTAGCACTTGCTATTCCTTGTTTTGTTGATAATAGCCATTCTAACAGGTGTGAGGTGGTATCTCATTGTGCTTTTGATTTGCATTTCCCTGATAGCTAATGAGGATGAGCATTTTTTCATATATCTGCTTGCCATTTGTATTTCTTCATGGAAGAAGTGTCTGTTTAGTTCTGCCCACTTTTTAATTGGGTTGTGTGTATTTTGTTGTTAAGTCTTATTAGTTCTTTATACATGTTAGATATTAGACACTTATCTGATGCATTATTTGCAAATATTTTCTCCCATTCAGTTGGCTGACTCTTTGCTCTGTTGATGGTATTGTTTGCTGTGCAGAAGCTTTTTAGTTTGATATAGTCCCATTTATTTATTTTTGCTTTTACTTCCCTTGCCTTTGAAGTAAGGTTCATGAGGTCTTCCTTGAGTCTTAGGTCTATAAGTTTAATACCGATGTTTTCTTCTATACAGTTTATTGTTAAAGGTCCTATATGAAGGTCTTTAATCCATTTTGAGATAATTTTTGTATATGGAGAGAGTTCACAGCTCAGGTTAATTCTCTTGCACATATTTTTCCAGTTTTCCCAGCAGCACCTACTAAAGAAGCTGTCTTTCCTCACTGTATGTGTTTTGCTCCTTTATCAAAAATTATTCATTCATAAATTTGTGGGTGTATTTCTGGGTTTTCAGTTCTGTCCCATTGGTCTATATTTCTGTTTTTCTGCCAAAACTAAGCTCGACTATTGATGCTTTGTAACATAAATTGAAGTCAGGGAGTGTAACGTCAACAGCCTTATTATTTTTATGTAGTATTGCTTTGGCAAATTGAGGTTTTTTATGGTTCCATATAAATCTGATAATTCTTTTTTTTAATTTATTTTTTAATTCATTTTTATTGTTAGACTTATTGGGGTGACATCTGTTAGCAAGGGTTACATAGGTTTCAGGCATACAATTCTACAGTGCATTGTCAACTTGATGTATAATCAGTTCACCACCTAATGTGACTTGTCATTCCATCACCTTATATTTAGCTTCCCCCCTCCTCTCCCAATCCCTCCCCTTTCTCCCCTCCCTAACCCACTCGTCCCCAAATAAACATTAAACTATTGATTGTGTCCATGGGTTATTTGTTTGTTCATTTCTTTTTTTCTTTGCTTTCAGATTTATGTTCTGCATATGAGTGAAGTCATACAGTTCTTTGTTTTTTCTGTCTGGCTTATTTCACTTAGCATGATGATCTCCAGGTCCATCCATTTTGTCGCAAATGGCAATATTTCATCTTTTCTTACAGCTGAGTAATATTCCATTGTGTATATGTACCACAGCTTCTTTATCCAGTCATCTGTCGCAGGGACCTTTGGTTGTTTCCAT
>PVJL010014347.1:0-28384 GCA_004026885.1 Lyroderma lyra | reverse complement strand
ATTTATATTACAAAGCATCAATAGTCAAAACAGCTTGGTACTGGCAGAAGAACAGAAATAGAGACCAATGGAATAGAACTGAAAACCCAGAAATAAACCCACAAATATATGGACAAATAATTTTCAATAAAGGAGCAAAAAACATACAATGGGGAAAAGACAGCCTCTTTAGTAGGTGGTGCTGGGAAAACTGGAAAAAACATATGCAAAAGAATGAACCTGAGCTGTGAACTCTCTCCATATACAAAAATTAACTCAAAATGGATTAAAGACCTGCATATAAGACCTGCAACAATAAACTGTATAGAAGAAGACATTGGTACTAAACATAGACCTAGGACTCAAGGAAGACTTCATGAACCTGTCCTCAAAGGCAAGGGAAGTAAAAGCAAAAATAAATGAATGGGACTATATCAAACTAAAAAGCTTCTGCACAGCAAAAGACACCATCAACAAGGCAAAGAGACAGCCAACTGTATAGGAGAAAATATTTGCAAATAATGAATCAGATAAGGGTCTAATATCTAAAATATATAAAGAACTAATAAGACTTAACAACAAAAAAACAAACAACCCAATTGAAAAGTGGGCAGAAGAACTAAACAGACACTTCTCCCATGAAGAAATGCAAATGGCCAGCAGACATATGAAAAAATGCTCATCCTCATTAGCTATAGGGAAATGCAAATCAAAACCACAACGAGATACCACCTCACACCTGTCAGAATGGCTGTTATCAACAAGACAAGGAATAACAAGTGCTGGAGAGGATGTGGAGAAAAAGGAACTCTGGTACACTGCTGGTGGGAGTGCAAACTGGTACAACCATTGTGGAAGGCAGTGTGGAGGTTCCTCAGAAAATTGGGAATGGAGCTACCATTTGACCCAGCAATCCCCCTTCTGGGATCTACCCAAAAGACTTGAAAACCTTTGTCCACAAAGACTTATGTACCCTAATGTTCATTGCAGCGCTGTTCACAGTGGCCAAAACATGGAAACAACCAAAGTGCCCTGCGACAGATGACTGGATAAGAAGCTGTGGTACATATACACAATGGAGTATTACTCAGCTGTAAGAAAAGATGAAATATTGCCATTTGCAACAAAATGGATGGACCTGGAGATCATCATGCTGAGTGAAATAAGCCAGACAATAAAAACAAAGAACTGTATGACTTCACTCATATGCGGAATATAAAACTGAAAGCAAAGAAAAAAAGAAATGAACAAACAAATGATCCTTGGACACAATCAATAGTTTAACGTTTATTTGGGGACGAGTGGGTTAGGGAGGGGAGAAAGGGGAGGGGGTGGGAGAGGAGGGGGGGAAGCTAAATATAAGGTAATGGAAAGAGATGTCACATTAGGTGGTGAACTTATTATACATCAAGTTGACAATGCACTGTAGAATTGTATGCCTGAAACCTATGTAATCCTTGCTAACAGATGTCACCCCAATAAGTCTAACAATAAAAATGAATTTTAAAAAAAAGAAAACAACTCTTGGCAGGTAACATCAGAAACATTAATATAGAATAATGTTGAATGTCAATTGTAATTGAAAAATTACATAAGACGGGAAATAAGTAAAGGGCAATAAGTTGTCCAAATTTCCAGGTATAAAAATATAAGTCATGAGGATGTAACTTACAGCATGGGGAATATTGTCAATAATATTGTAATAGTATAGTATGATGTCTGATGGTTGCTGAACTAATTGTGATTGCTTCTTTAGGTATATAAATGTTAAACAACTATGGTGTACACTTGATATAATGTTGTATGTTAGCAGTATTTTTAATAAAACTCTTAAAACAGAGAAACATGGTAGCATGAGGGGTCCCCCTTGATCTCTCTCTTTGAAATTACAAGTAGAATAGCTAAAATTCAACAAGAATTCCCTGCATAACACACAAATAGATAATATGTAAGAGATCAATGCATAAAAAATATCTGAAGGTTGGCAAATTAGGATGAACATGGGAGGAGGGAAGGGAGAAAAGCAGAAATGTGGGCCATGGGATGTAATCCAGAGCTCATTGTGGTCTTAAGAGAGGGAAGGATTCAGTTTGCAATTGTGCTTTCTGTGGTCCTGAGCATTTCTGTCTAAGTGATCCACATATGATATAGCTGAACACAGTAAATGAGGCAGAGACTTTGGAACAAAGACCAAATAGAAAAGTTTGACAGCTATGATCTAGCCATTCAGATTGCCAAGTAGAAAACAAATCCATGGAGCTGGGCCACCTCCCCCTATCCTCCCTGGGCTAGCAACAGACCCCAGAAGACACTGTAGCAGGATCAGGTTCAATAGCGGAATACCTATGGAACTGAGAACAGGAAAGACAGTTCTTGAGTGGCCAAAGCATACCGTGGCTAATCTCAGTGACAAGGGTGTAGATATAAGGAGGATGAGACTGTGGTTTGGCAGTCACCATTACTTGGAGGAGAGCAAAGCCACAAATGTACATGGGGCCTCTCCCAATTCACCCCACCCCCACCTTTTATGACTGATCCCAGTGGAGGCACTGATGGCCAATCAGGCAGTGCAGTTCTACAGATGGCTGCAGATGCAGTACCGGATTCATGGCTCAGAACCTCATTGCCCACCACATTATCTCATTGAGTGGTTCTCTTAAAAAAGCAACCTGGTCACAGAGAAGATGCCCAACTCCCCAGGGATTCTTGCACTGTGAGAAGCTGAAAAAGAGCAAGAGAAAATAAAATGTTCCATCACTACCTACTGGAAAACGAAAGATTTTGTACATATCCACCTGCTGCAGAATTTATTCCCATAGATGTCCCAAAACAGAAATAATCCATCAATTACTATGAGCAACCAAGGTAACAAGGCAGATCAGAAAGAAAATGAAAAATATCTAGAAAATAAACTTAAAGACATATGGTTAAAATATATGACTTAAATGACAGAGAATTCAAGATTATAATTCTGGAAAAACTCAATGAGATGCAACAAAACAGGCAGTTTAATGTATTCAGGAATAAAATCAAGAAACAAAATGAATACTTTACCAAAGAGATTGAAATTTTAAGAAAGAACCAAACAGTTATTCTGGGGCTGAAAAACTCAATTTTAAAAAAGATGAAGAAGAAAATACCAAGCTCAGGAAATAGAACTGACCAGATAGAGAAAAGAGTTAGTGATATCAAAGATAGAAATCTGGAAATGATGCAATGGAAGAAAAGAATGGCTTAAGAGTTAAAAGAAACCAAAGAACTATAAAAGAGCCATCTGACTCTATCAGAAAAAGCCAAATAAAAATAATGGTTATACCAGAAAAAAAAAAGAGGGAGAAGGAAACAGAGGGCCTATTCAAACAAATAGTTCATAAAAATGTACAAACCCATAAAAATAACTGGATCCTCAAATCCAAGAAACAAATAGAACACCTAATTACCTCAATTCTTACAGGCCTTCTCCAATGCACATTATATTAAATGTGTCAAAAACTCATGACAAAAAAAAAGAAAGATTTGTCAAGGCAGCCAGAGAAAAGAATATGGTAACCTACAAAATAAAGCCTATTAAATTATTATTAGATTTTATAGCAGAAACTCTACAAGCTAGGAGAGAACGGAAACACATATACAAACTATTGAAAGAGAAATTACCAGCCAAGAAAAATTGGATATTTATCCAGAAAAATTATCCTTTAGACATGAAAAAGAAATAAAGACATTTCCAGATACACAGAAGCTGAGGGAATTCTGCAGCACAAGGCCTGCATTACAGAAAATACTGAAGGAGGTTATTCAACCTGAAACAAAGTCAAAAGCACACAAAATCATGAGGAAAATAAAAGACAGACAGAAGTGGGAAATGGCAAAGCCTACACAGAATAGGGCACTACACATTTAAACATATCATAAAAAATACAGGAGATAAAAACATAAAAAAAGAAAAATAGAGAAAGATAACTTGCTACTGCAATTCAGAAATCAACATACAGCATAAACAAGGGTAATTTGTGACAATAAGAAAATAAAAGGGGAGAAAGTAAAGATCTAAATTTTCAAAGTGGAATGGAGATATAAGCATGCTTAAGAAAGAAGACTATTATATCTATGAAACTTTATTTGACATAAGCTTAATGGTAATCACTCAAAAAAACTCCAAACTGAGACACATAAGATGAAAAAAGAAGAAATGGAGGAAAATAATAATAGAATACCACCAAACTAAAATAACAAACAAAAAAGGCAGAGATAATGGTGACACCAAGATACCAGAAAACAAAATATAAAATGGCTGTAGGAGATTGTCATGTATCAATAATCACCCTAAATGTAAATGGATTGAATGCACCAATAAAATGGCACAGAATAGCAGATTTGGTGAAAAAATAGAGCCCAATCATATGCTACCTCCAAAAGACACATCTCAGCTACAAGAACAAATACAAATTCAAAGTCAAGGGGTGGAAAACAATACTCCAAGCAAACAGCATCCACAGAAAAGCAGGTGTAGACATACTTATATCTGGTGAAATAGACTTCAAGATAAAAAAGGTAACAAGAGACAAACATGGATATTTCACAATGATAAAGGAAACAACACAACAATAAGACATAACACTTACCAATATATATGCTCCCAAATATCAGGAAACACCAAAACATATAAAGCAACCAGGAACATGATTAATGGGAGAAACTGATGGAAACACAATTATAGTAGGTGCCCCAGAAAATCAATAAGGAATTAGCCTTAAATGACACATTAAGCCAAGCTTGTCCAGCCTGCATACGGCCCAGGACAGTTTCAAATGAGGCCCAACACAAATCTGTAAACTTTCTACAAACATTATAAAACTTATGCATGAACCTTTTGTTAGCTCATTAGCTATCATTAGTGTTAGTTTATTTTATGTGTGGTCCAGACAATTACTCTTCTGGACCTAATATTCACCCAATCCAACCAAGACATAATTTTATCTGACACTGAATAACCATCCATACGCTAACACTTAACGATAAGCTTCAAACTAGACCACTTCTCTATAATTTTTATTCCGGTCGCCCTATTCGTGACCTTATCGATCATGGAATTCTCTCTGTGATATATGCACTCAGACCCATACATCAACCGATTCTTTGAATATCTCCTCATATTCCTCATCACCATGATAAACCTAGTCACAGCCAACAATCTCTTCCAACTATTCACCGACTGAGAGGGCGTAGGGATCATATTCTTCCTAATTGATATGGCCGAACAGTCACAAACACCGTGGCCCTACAGGCCATCCTCTATAACCACATAGGCAATGTAAGCTTCCTAGCAGCCATAGCATGATTCTTGCTCTACCTAAACAAGTGAGACCGCCAACAAATCTTTTCACTAAACCTAAACAATACAACCCTCCCGCTGGCAGGCCTCGTCCTAGCCACAACCGGAAAATCAACCCAATTTGGACTCCACCCCTGACTACCCTTCGCTATAGAAGGCCTGACCCCTGTCTCAGCTCTACTCCACTCCAGCACAATAGTTGTAGCAGGAATCTTCTTGCTCACGCGCTTCTACCCCCTAGTAGAAAATAACAAATTAATCCAATTATCCTATGCCTGGGAGCCATCACCACTCTGTTTACAGCCATCTGTGCCCTAACCCAGAATGACATCAAAAAGATCGCAGCCTTTTCCACCTCCAGCCGACTGGGCTTAATGATGGTCGGCATCAACCAACCCCATCCAGCCTTCCTACACATCTGCACCCATGCATTCTTCAAGGCCATGCTGTTCCTACGCTCCGGATCAATCATCCACAGCCTAGGGGACGCACAGGACATGCGAAAAATAGGAGGCCTATTCAACACCCTCCCCTTCACCACCTCCGCCTTCACTGTCGGCAGCCTCGCCCTGACAGGAATGCCATTTCTCACAGGCTTCTACTCCAAAGACCTAATTATCAAAGCTGCTAACACGTCATACACCAATGCCTGAGCCCTCTTAATCACTCTTGTCGCTACTTCCCTAACTGCCATATACAGTACTCGAATCATCTACTTCGCACTCATGGGTCGACCACGCTCCCCAACCCTTGTCCTAATTAACGAAAATAATCACCTGTTCATCAATCCTATTAAACGCCTACTAATCGGAAGCATTTTTGCCGGGTTCTTTATCTCCCATAACATTCCTCCAATAACAATTCCACCAATAACCATACTGCTCCACCTCAAACTCACAGCCTTGGCCATAACTCTGTTCGGTTTCACGCGCTAGCACTATAACTCAACCTTCTCACCCAGACCCTTACCCTTAAACCTGCATCCGACCCATTCAAATTCTGAAATTCCTTAGGATATTTTGCAACTATTGTCCACCACTTAATCCCACAAACAAACCTCACAGCCAACCAAAAAGCGGCTTCACTGCTGCTAGACCTAATCTGACTTGAAAAAATCCTTCCCAAATCTCTTACCCTCTCCCAGATAAAAACCTCCACCACAATCTCAACTCAAAATGGCCAGATTAAATTATATTTCCTCTCCTTCTTAAGTACCCTTGCTCTCAGTCTAGCCACCCTTACCCTCCACGGGTAACCTCTATGACAACAACTACACCAACAAATAGTGACCACCCAGTAACACTAACCAACCAGACCCCATAACTATACAATGCCGCAACCCCTACAGCCTCCTTAGTAAAAACCCCAAAATCATTCACCTCATAAACAACCCAGTCCCCAACCCCACCAATCTCGGACATAAATCCAAACCCACTACCTCCCAACATGCACAAGACAAATATTAACTCCATAATTAACCCTGACCCAAAAGCCCCCCAACCACCTTATTAGAAGCCCAAACCTCCGGATACTGCTCCCTAGCCATAGCAGTGGTGTAGCCAAACAAAACCAACATCCCACCTAAATAAATCAAAAACACCATGAGACCCAAAAAGGGCCCACCAGAACTTATGACAATGCTACATCCCACCCCACCACCCGCAATCAACCCAAGCCCCCTATAAATAGGCGATGGCTTTGAAGAAAACCCCACAAAACTAACGACAAATAAAACACCCTAAACAAACACAATATATGTTATCATTTATTCTTACATGGATTCCACCCACGACCAGTGACATGAAAAGCTGCTGTTGTATTTCAACTACAAGAACAATAATGACCCACATCCGAAAATCCCACCCTCTGCTCAAAATCGTCAACGATTCATTCATCGACCTACCAGCACCATCAAGCATCTCCTCATGATGAAACTTTGGCTCCCTCCTAGGAGTCTGCTTGGCCGTACAAATCCTAACAGGACTATTCCTGGCAATACACTACACATCAGACACTGCCACAGCCTTCCACTCCGTAACTCACATCTGCTGAGACGTCAATTACGGCTGAATCCTAGCTACCTTCAGGTCAAGGGCACCTCAATATTCTTTATCTGCCTATTCCTACATGTTGGATGAGACATCTACTATGGGTCCTATACATTCACAGAAACATGAAACATGGGGATTATCCTATTGTTCACCGTCATAGCCACTGCCTTTATAGACTATGTCGTTCCATGAGGACAAATGTCCTTTTGAGGGGCAACAGTCATCACCAACCTACTCTCAGTCATCCCATATATTGGCACCACCCTGGTAGAGTGAGTCTGAGGGGGATTCTCCATTGACAAAGCGACCCTGACTGGATTCTTCACCCTTCACTTCCTCCTACCCTTCATCATTGCAGCCATAGTTATGGTCCACCTCCTATTCCTCAAGGAAACAGGATCCAACAACCCAACAGGAATCCCATCCACATGATTCCCTTCCACCCCTACTACACCATCAAAGACATCTTAGGACTCGCAGTAATACTCACAGCCCTCCTCTCCCTCGTATTATTTTCACCCGACCAGTGTGTCCCAGGAAAGCCAAAAGTTTGGACACCCCTGCATTAGACCAAATGGACATAATCAACATTTACATAGCCTTTTATTGCAGAATAGCAGACTCTTATTTTCTAGTGCACATGAAACATTCTCAAGGATAGAAAGACTACATATTGGAACACAATACTAGCCTGAAAAGATTTAAAAGATTAAAATTATCCCAAAGATATTCTCTGACCACAATGCTTTGGATTTGGAGATCAACTACCAAAAAAACAAAAAACAAACCAAAAAAACCCCACAAATGGATAAAGATTAAACAACATGCTACTAAAGAATGACTGGGTCAAAGAAAAATAGAATGATCAAAAGATACATAGAAACATGTGAGAATAAAATTATGACATATCAAAATTATTGGGATGCTGTGAAGGCAGTAATAAGAAGGAGATTGAGATCATTACAGCCCTATCTCAAGAAATAAGAAAAATCCCAAATAAACAATCTTAGATTACATCTTAAAAAACTAGGAAAGGAAAAACAAATGAAAACCAGAGTCACAGAAGGAAGAAAATAATAAAAAGCAGAATGAAATGAAATAGAGAACAAAAAGACAGTAAAAAGTATGATGCAACAAACACCTGATTCTCTGAAAAGATTAATAAAAATTGACAACTCCCTGACTAGATACTA
This sequence comes from Lyroderma lyra, assembly GCA_004026885.1. NCBI lineage: Eukaryota > Metazoa > Chordata > Mammalia > Chiroptera > Megadermatidae > Lyroderma > Lyroderma lyra. The sequence continues at coordinate 19,829 of PVJL010014347.1, read as the reverse complement.
GAAGGAAAATAGAGAAAAGACACAGTTAACAAAAGCAGAAATGAAAAGACAGAAGTTAAAATGGATATCACAGTAATAGAAAAGATCATACAAGAATACTATAAAGGACTATATGCCCCCAAATTCAGTAACCTAGAAGAAATAAACAAATTTGCAGAAAAATATAACCTTCCTAGAGTAAATTACAAAAAACTGGAAAATCTGAATAGACTGATCAACAGTAAGGAAATTGAAACAATCATCCAAAACCTCCCTAAATGTAAAGTCCAGGACCACATGGCTTCACTAGTGAATTCTACCAATTTTTTTTTCAGTTCTTTTTGTTTGTTTGTTTGTTTTGTAGTTCCCTGACTGGGAATCAAACCCAGGCTGCAGTGTTGACAGCACCAAAGCCTAGCCACTACACCACCAGGGAACCCCTCTATCAAATATTTAAAGAAGATTTAATACATGTCCTTTTCAGTCTTCTGAAAAACTAAAAAAGAGGCAATACTTTATAACTCAGTTTATGAGCCAATATTACCCTGATATCAAAACCTGGTAAGAATAACACACACACACACACACACACACACACACACCAGATCAATATCTCTGATGAATACAGACCCAAAATACTAAATAAAATACTAGCAAGTCAAAAACACATTGAAAAGATTATATATCATGATCAAGTGGGGTTCATTCTAGAGGCACAAGGATAGTTCAATATACTGTAATTAATCAATGTGATATGCCACATAAACAAATAAAAGATGAAAATTATGTGATCTAATCAATGCATGCAGAAAAAGCACTTGACAAGATACAACATTTATTTATGATTAAAACACTTAATATAGTGGGTACATAAGAAAAGTACCTCAATATAATAAAGGCCTAATATGACAAAACCTCAGCTAATATTCTACTGAATGGTGAAAAACTGAAAGCTTTTCCTGTAAAATCAGGATAAAAATGGGATGTCCCTTGTACCACTGTTTTTCAATAAAGTGTTGAAAGTCCTAGCCAAAGCAGTAAGGCAAAAGAAAAAATTAAAAGAAATCCAAACTGGGAATGAAGAATTCAAACTGTCACTTTTTGCAGATAACATGATTCTTTATATAGAAAACCATAAAGACTCCACCAAAAAAAAATTCAAAATAATAAATACAGTATAGTTTCAGGACACAAAATCAATGTACGAAAATTCATTGTATTGCTATATACTAAAAGTAAAATTTAAAGTAAAGAAATGAAAAAAATTCTTTTGCAATTACAACAATAACAACAAAAAATAGTAGAAATAACTTAACAAAGGATATAAAGGGCCTATACACTGAAAACTATAAAACATTATTAAAAGTAATTGAAGACGATACAAATAAATGGAAAGATTTTGTGTTCATGGGTTGGAAGAATCAACATAAGTTAAAATTGCTACATTGCCCAAAGCAATATATAGATATAATGCAATCCCAATTAAAATCCCAATGACATTTTTAAGGAAATAGAACAAAAAACAATCAAATTACAAAACACATCAACTAGCAAGGCAATCCTGATGAAAAAAAAATAGACTGGATATAACATATTCTTTGACTTTAATTTGCAACTACAAAGTGACAACAATAAAAACAGCATGGCATTAGCAGAAAAACAGATGCATAGACCAATGGAATGGAATTGAGAGCCCAGAAATGAACCCACATATGTATGGGCAGATAATTCTTGACGAACAACCCAAAAACATACAATGGAGAAAAGAAAGCCTCTTCAACAAAGGATGCTGGAAAAATTGGAGTCACATTCAAAAGAATGAACCTAGATTGCTGTCACCATATGCCAAAACTAACTCTGAATCACTTGAAGACATAAATATCAGAACTGAAACAATAAATTGCATAGAAGAAAGCACATGTATTAAACTTATGGATCTTTGGTTAAGAGAGGATTTAATGAATTTGACCTCAAAGGTGAGGAAAATAGAAGCAAAAATAAATGAATGGGATTATATCAGACTAAAAACCTTCTGCATAACAAAACAAATCATCAATAAAACAAAAAGAGAACCAATAGAACGGGAGCAAATATTTGCAAACAACACCTCTAATAAGAGGATAATACCCAAAATATATAAAGGAATCATACAACTCAATAACAAAATAACAAACAATCCAATTTAAAAATAGGGAGTGGCCAGGGTCCAACATGGGAAATGCTGAGTGGCAAATTCTCAGGTGAGAGATCCATGCATCACAAAAAAAATACCTAAAGGTGACAGAAAGGGAGAGAAGAAAGGGAGCAGAACATGAGGAAATGCAAATGAGGAGTGTGGCCCAAACCAACCAGGGCTGACTGAAGGAACTAGGAATAAGCCAGGGGACACTGGCCAAGAAGCAACATAATACTGGGTATGGGGAAGGCCACGTGGTGACAAGAGTGGAGGCGAGAGCAGCTGAAACCCAGTGAGACTGTGGGTAAGTTTGACCAAGCAGCAGCACATTAAGGTCCCAGCAGAGCACCCTGGGTGACTCAGAAGCTGAACAAAGCATCTGAACTGCCCTAGGCAGGAATAGGGCCCGCACCTTCAGTGCATCCATGGTCAGCTGTGGGAGACTGAAAATGATAGTGGCTGCCATGGAAATGCTGAAATGCTGAAACATGGCCCTGTGTAAAACACAGGCTCAGGACAGGAAAGAAAGTCCCAGCTGGCAGCAAAAACTTGGGTTGACCAACGTGAGCACAGGTTGCTAATGGCTTGCATTCCATCAGCCTCCCCACTTTTCCCCAGCTTTCCTGATAAATTGCAGGAAGTAGAGAAACCCCAGACTGCACCATCCCTAAGCCCAGGTGAAAGCCAGAGATTCTGCTTAGCCACCTGACCTAACACTCTCCCAAAGCTTGCCTCCAGGTGCCACCTAGTGTCTTCTCTACAGCAAGACATGACAGTGTTACCAACTGGGAAAAAAATTCAAGAAAGCAGGTCCCCTACCTACATGGATCCTAGCAGATGTTCTCCGAGACACATTATAATGAAGATGTCAAAAATCAAAGACAAAGAGATAATTCTCAAGGCAGCCAGGGGAAGAAAACACTATAACCTTAAAGTAAGACCCATCAAGCTATCATCAGACTTCTCAGCAGAAACTCTACAAGCCAGGAAGGAGTGGAATCAAATACTCAAAATTTTAAAAGGGAGAAACTTCCAGCCAAGAATAAATTATCCAGCAATATTATTCTTCAGATATGAAGAAGGAATAAAGATCATCTCAGACACACAAAACCTGAGGGAATTCTCCAGCACAAGGCCAGCATTTCATGAAATACTGAATGAGGCACTTTGACCTGAAACCAAAATAAATAAATAAATAAATAAAAATAAATGGGAAAGAGTTGGGACAACAATAAAAAATTAAAAATAGAAAAGGAAGAAACTAATGGTTATAGGAAATCCTCATATATCAATCATCACCCTAAATGTAAATGAAATGAACTCACCAATAAAAAGGCACACAGTAGCAGACTAAATTTCAAAACAACAAACATCCATATGCTATCTTCAAGAGACACACCTCAGCCATAAGCACAAACACAGACTCAGAGTCAAAGGCTAGAAATAATACTCCAAGTAAATGGCATCCAGAGAAAAGCAGGAATTATACTGCTATCTAACAAGACAGACTGCAGAATAAAAAAAGGTAACAAGATGGACATTTTATAGTGATAAAAGTAGGGAACCTTAACACCCCCTTAACAGCTATGGACAGATCATCCAAACATAAAATAAATAAAGAAATATCAGTATTAAATGATACATTACAGCAATTGACACAATAGATATTTATAGGACACTTCATCCAACAAAAAAGATTATACTTTCTTTTCTACTGCACATGGAATATTCTCAAGGATAGATCATATGCTGGGACACAAAACTAATCCTCAGTAAATTCAAGACAATTAAAATCATACCAAGTGTATTCTCAGGCCACAAAGATTTGAAATTGAGCATCAACTGCAAAGAAAGCACAAAAAATCACATATACATGGAGATCAAACATCTTACTAAAAAAATGACTGGACCAAAGAAGAAATAAAAGAAGAGATTTAAAAATACATAGAAACTAATGACAATGAAAATACAACATATCAAAATTATTGGGATGCAGAGAAAGCAGTAGGAAGAGGGAAATTTACATCATTACAGGTCTATCTTAAGAAACAAGAGAAATCACAAGTGAATATCCTAATATCTTATCTTAAAGAACTGGAAAAAGAACAGGAAAAACTCAAAATCAACATAAGAAAAAATGACAAAAATTAGAGAAGAGCTAAATGAAATAAAAATATGAAAGAATTTAAAAACTTAATGGAACAAAGAGCTGGTTCTTCAAAAAAAATCAATAAAATTGACAAACTCCTGGTTAGGCTGACCAAAAGATAAAAAGAAAAAACACAAATATTTAAAATTAGAAATGAAAGGAGAGAAATTACAACTGATACCACAAAAATGCAAAGGATTATAAGAAAATATTATAAAGGGCTCGATGCCACCAAATTTAAAAACCTACAAGAAATGGACAAGTTTCTAAAAACATATGTTCTACCTAGACTGAACCAAGAACTGTATAATCTAAATAAACCAATCAATAGTAACAAAATTAAAACATTTATCCAAAATCTTCCCAAAGGTAAAAGCCCCAGATCAGACGTTCTCTCCAAAAATTTAACCAAGCATTTAAAGAAGAATTAATGCCTATCCTCCTCAGACTCTTCCAAGTAATTGAAGATGAGGCAATACTTCCCAACTCATTCTATGAGGCCAACATTAACTTAATACCAAAGCCTGGTAAGGCTAGGCTGTTTTTACATGAAACAAAGATGTTTATCAGAATAGTAATTGTACATTCATAACCACAGTGACATTTCAGTGACTAAGTAAATTGAGTCAAATTGTTTAAAAGTCAAACCAGCTAACAACAACAAAAAATTTCTACAAACACAGCTCTAAGCTAGAAATTATAAAATGTTTCAAACAATTAAAAATAAGAAAAACAACTAAATTTCCCAGGTTTTCTTAATGTGGAGAAAAACAAGGAATCTTTTTGTCACTTTTTTTAGTGAGGCCACAACTACACCAGAAGCAAGTAATTGCAAGCTCCAGATGAGAGGATCCCCAAACAGGACTCAGATGGTCCAGAGGCAGGACCACAGAGGTACTGACAGCACCCTGAGCTGTAAGGAGGTTAGGGAGTCCCAGGCCTGCTGCCCACAGGCCTGAGCCCTCAATCCTTGCACCAAATACTGAGTGACTGCAGATATGCCAGGATAATTCTGATTGGCTCCATCTTCTAGGATGTCAGCCACATAGCTGTATCATCACTTTGGGGCTATTTCTGCTGAGTGGTAGCCTCCTGGACCTTTCTCAGGCTTTGTGCCCACTGGCAAGCTGGTGGACATGGAGTGCAGCAGGGCCTTTTTCTAGGTAAGCATGTGTGGAGTGGCACGAGACATGGGAGTTGCTAGGTCCCAAGGTGGGGCCTGGGAAAGAGAGCCTGGGGTCGGGTGTGGTCAAAGTGGCCAAAGGTGCCCTTACCAGAAATGAAGGTACAGAGATACTACAGGGGTACCTTTCCTGGGGAGGGGGCAGGATGGCCTCCTAGGGGATGCAGGGGTGAGGTTACTGGGGCCTGGGCAGGGTGTGTGGGGCCGAGTGTGTGGTGTGGGGAGCAGAGTGTCCTGGGAGGGGTGCAGCAGGCTAGGGAGCAGGCGCGTGCTCTGAGGTCCATCATGCTGCATCCATTCCTGGTGCAGGGCTGCAGCAATAGCAGGATAGGGAAGATGAGGGTTTCAGCAGCAGTTTAATATAAATATATATATATATATTAAACACAGATGCAAACATCCTAAACAAAATATTCAAAAATAGGATACAAAAATTCATCAAGAAGATTATACAACATGATGAAGTGGGATTCATCCCTGGAGCACAAGGATGGTTCAACATAATGCAAATCAATCAATGTGATATACCACATAAACAAAATAAAAGATAAAAGCCATATGATCATATCAATTAATGTAATATGCTCACCACTGAATAAAATGGGAATAGAAGGAAAGTACTTCAACATAATAAAGGTCATATATGACAAACCCTCAGCTAATATCATTCTGAATAAAGAAAAACTGAAGCCCATTTCCCTAAAATCAGGAACAAGACAGGAATGTCCCCAGTCACCACTGCTATTCAATATAGTACTGGAAGTTCCAGCCAGAGTGATCAGGCAAGAGAAAGAAATAAAAGGTATCCAAATTACAAGAGAAAAAGTCAAACTGTCACTATCTGCAGATGACATGATTCTCTATATAAAAAAATTCCAAAGACTCCACCAGAAATCTATTAGAAATAATAAATGAATACAGTAAAGTTTTAGGATACAAAATAAACATACAAAAATTAATTGCATTTCTGTATACAAACAATATATCTCCAGAAAAAGATGAGAGAATCAATACCTTTTGCAATTGCCACAAAAAGAATAAAATGCCTTGGAATTAACTTAACAAAGAATGTGACAGACTATACACAGAAAATTATAAGACACTTCTGAAAGAAATTGAAGAGGACACAAAGAAATGGCAAGATTATTTCTTGTTCATGGATAGGAAGATTTAACATTGTTAATACGGCCATATTACCCCAAACAATATACAGATTTAATGTCATTTTTAATCAAATTTTCTCAAACATGCTTTAACAAAATAGATAAAAAATATCATCAGATTGTGTGGAACCACAAAAGACCTAGAATCACCAAAGCAATATTACATAGAAAGAATAAGGCTGGAGGTATCACACTCCCCTACTTCAATTTATACTACAAGGCATCAATAATCAAAAAAGCTTGATATTGGCAGATAGACATATGGACCATTCAAATAGAACCAAAAACTCAAAAATAAGTTCACAAATATATGGACAAATAATTTTTGATAAAGAAGTGAAAAATATGCAGTGGTGAAAAGAAAGCCTCTTCTGCAGATGGTGCTGGGAAAACTGGAAAACCATATGCAAAAGAATGAATTTGAGCTGTAAAGTGTCACTGTGTACTAAAATTAATTCAAAATGGATTAAATACCTCCACATTAGACCCAAAACAATAAGCTGTAGAGAAGAAAATGTTGGTACTAAACTTATATATCTTGGGCACAAGGAGGACTTCATGAATCTGACCTCAAAGCCAAGGGAAGTAAAAGTGAAAATAAATAAATGGACTATATCAAACTGAACATCTTCTGCACAGCAAAAGAAACCATCAACAAAGCAAAGAGACAGCCAACTGAATGGGAGAACATTTTTGCGAACAACTTATCTGATAAGAGACTAATATCTAAAATATATCAAGAAATCATACAACTCAACAAAAAAAACAACCAAATTAAAAAGTGGGCAGAGGACCTGAACAGACACTTCTTCCATGAAGATATACAATTAGCCAACAGTCATATGAAACTACGCTCAACCTCATTAGCTATTAGGGAAATACAAGTCAAAACCACAATGAGATACCACCTCACACCTATTAAAATGGCTGTTACCAAAAAAGACAAGGATGGAGGGGAAGTCAAATATAAGGCGATGGGAAGAGAACTGATGCTGGGTGGTGAATGCATAATAAAACATAGACAATGAACTGTAGAGTTGCACACCTGGAACCTATGCAAATCTTATTAATCAATGTCACCCCAATAAGTCTAACAATTTAAAAAAAAGGTCATAGGATCTGAACAGACACTTCTCCCAAGACAACATACAAACAACCAAAAGATATATTAAAAATGCTTGACTTCATTAGCTATTAGGGAAATGCAAATCAAAACCACAGTGAGATACCACCTCACACCTTTTAGAATGGCCATTATCAAGAAGACAAGTAATAGCAGATTACTCTCCTCTATTGCTCCTTTTAAAAATAGTACTAAAGGTACATTCTAAAATGGCTAGTTTTTTACCACCTAGACCTATGCATTTTTGCTACAGTCACTTACTAATTTTTAGCAATATCTGAAAATTTATCTTTATATTACCTAGAATTAATTGTAGACATATTAATTAATTTCCTGTTATGGTAAATGAATATTTATTTGTTTGGTTTGTTTGTTTTTACCTCCTCATTTTTCTCATCCTTGATAGTATATCACAATTTTTAATAATTTGATGGCCAATTTATATTAGAAACATGCAAATAGTTTTTATTAGTAAAACAACTAATGTACTATGTTTATAATTTCTTTTCTGTATGATTTTTGAGGGATATAAATAAATTAATAAAATTATCTTTATATTTGTTCAATTAGATTCATTATGTGTCTATGAAATATCTTTCTTAAAAACTTCACTATATTAAATAATAATCTTTTTTCTCTTTTTAATCTTAGATTTTTTTTTTTTTGGTGCCCTCTGTCCTTCTGTTCTAGTCTGTAACTTCCTTTCACTGAAGTCCTGTGTTAGACTGTTTCAAAGCTCTCTATTTTCCTCACCAGAGTGTGTTCTCTCATTTTACTAAGAAATCTTAGTTGCCTCTTTGCCACTCAAGATTTGGAATCTGAACATGTTGTAAATGGTCTTTACTCTTTCTTCACATGCGATTAATAATTTGGTCTCTATAAAAGTCTAGATCTGAAATAATTTTATTTTTAATGGTGAAGGCATTCTTCATTTATATTCCAGGAAGTTGTTCTACTTTTGCGCAATTGCATGTCATTCTGATTCTTATTTCTTTTTTTTTCTGTCTGGAAATTTAAAAAATTTTTTTTATCACTGACTGTATAAAATCTCAGAATAAATATATTTGGCATTATTTTTCATTCATTTTTCTACACAGTGGTAGAATCTTCATTTCTTTTATCCTTGCCTACTTGGTTCTGTTTGCTATTTTATTTTATTTTCCCATTCCTTTTCCATTTCTTCCCTTCCTTTCCATCTCTCCTCTCCCCTTGCATCCTTTTCTCTCCCCTCCGTTCTTCCTATCTACTCCCTTATCTTTACTGTTCTTCTATCCCTACTTCACTCCCCTGCCTTCTTTTTTCCCTTCTATCTCTTTTTTTTATTTTTCACTGTACAAATTCATAACTTTATTTTCTCAATCAACGAAAAAACCAGTAGTACAAAATAGATAAAATTTCCATAGGAAAAGCAGAATCAACAAACTCAATTACCAGTTTTCAGAATAAGTTGTTTTTTGTAATATGCTATGAAGATCATTAACATTTTCAGTATTATTAAGAACCCATAGATTTTAATGTCTTATCAGCTTATAACCATCATAATTATTATTCTTCTTGATGGCAATATTATCTCAAAATTGGGATGTAGGAACTTAAGCACTTCAACATGGTTTCTGAGCCCCTCTAATATGACTGTAGTAGATCCATGTTGTCTCAAATAGCAGTATTTCATTTCTTCTTATAGCTGAGTAATATTTTATTATGTACATGTAACACATCTTCTTTAGCCGATCATCTATGAAAGAACACTTTTCTTATTTCCATATCTTGGCTACTGCTGCAACAAATGCTGCAATAAACATTGGGGTACATACAAGTATATCTTTGTGGACTAAAGTTATCAGATTTGGGGGGTAGATACCCAGAAGAGAAATTGCTGGGTTATATGGTAAGTCTATTCCTAATTTTTTGAGAAATCTCCAGTGGATTTACCAATTTATATTCCCAACTATCAATATATAAGGGTTCCTTTTCCTCCACAGCCATTTCCAACACTTGTTATTCCTTGTCTTGTTACTAATAGCCATTCTAACAAGTGTGAAATAATATCTCACTGGGGTTTTGATTTATATTTTCCTAATAGCTTGTGAAGTTGAGCATTTTTTCAATATTTATTAGCAATTTTTATGCCTTCTTGTGGAAAGTGTCTATTCCAGTCCTCTGTCCATTTTTAAATTGGATTGTTTGCTAATTTGTTGTTGAGTTATATATTAACCCCTTATCAGAGGTATTGATTGCAAATAACTGTTCCTATTCTGTTGGTTGCCTCTTTATTTTAATGATGGTTTCTTTTGCTATGCAGAAGCTTTTTAGTTTGATATAGTCCCATTTATTTATTTTGGCTTTTATTTCCCTTATCTTTAAGGTCAAATTTATAAATTCTCCCCTGAACCCAAGATCCATAATTTCACTACTAATGTTTTCTTCTATACAGTTTATTGTTTCAAGTTTTACATGGAGGTTTTTGATCCATTTTGAGTTAATTTTGATAAATGGTGATAGTTTGCAGTCCAAATTTATTCTTTTGCACATGATTTTCCTATTTTCCTAGTATCATTTACTGAAAAGACTTTCTTTTATTTATTGCATATTTTTCAATTCTTTGTTAAAAATTATCTGTCCATATATTTGTGGGTTTATTTCTGAATTTTTGATTCTGCTCCATCAGTTTATGTGTCTATTTTTCTGCCAATACCAAGCTGTTTTGATTATTGACACTTCATAGTATAGATTGAAATTGGGGAACATGATGCCTCCAGCCTCCTTCTTTTTGTGTAGAATTGCTTTGGTGACTCAGGGTCTTTTGTGGTTCCATACAAATTTTTTTTAAATCTATTTCTTGAATGGATGTCTCTGGGATTTTAATGAGAATTGCATTAAATCTGTATAGTGCTTTGGGTAATATTGCCATTTTAACTATGCTGATTCTTCCAATCTGTGAACACAGAATATTTTTATATTTCTTTGTCTTCTTCAATTTCTTCTAGTAGTGTCTTATAGTTTACAGTGTATAAATTCATCACATCCTTTGTTAAGTTTATTCCCAGGTAGTTTATTTTATTTATCCTTTTGTTGAGATTGCAAACAGTATTGTTTTCTCATTTCTTTTTCTGAAGTTTCATGCTAGTATATAGGAATGCAATGAAATTTTATACATTGAGTTTTTATCCTACATTTAATTATTATTTCTAAGCTTTTTGGTGGAATTTTCAGAAATTTTTATCTAAAGAATCATCCCATCTGCAAAAAGTGACAATTTTACTTCTTCATTCTCAATTTGGATGATTTTTATTCCTTTCTCTTGCTTGATTGCTCAGGATAGATCTTATAATACTATGTTGAATAACAGTGGTGACAGGGAGCATCCCTGTCTTATTTCTGATTTTAGGTGAAAAGGTTTTAGTTTTTCACCATTCAGCATGATATTAGTTGAGGGTGTGTCATATATGGCCTTTATTGTGTTGAGGTACTTTCCTTCGATACCCATGTTTTTTTTTTTAGTGTTTTGATCATAAATGAATGTTGTATTTTGTCAAATGCTTTCTGCATTGATATAATCATATGGTTTTCATCTTTTATTTTGTTTATGCTGTGTTCACATTAATTGATTTACATATGTTGAACCATCCTTGTGCCCCTGGGATGAATCCCACTCGATCATGATGTATAATCTTTTTAATGCATTGTTGTTTTTCTATTTGCTAGTATATTATTCAGGATTTTTGCATATGTGTTCATCAGAGACATGGGCCTATAGTTTTCTTTTTTTGCATTATTCTTACTAGACTTTGGTATTAGGGTAATGTTGGTCTCATAGAATGAGTTGGGAAATATTGCCTCTTCAATTTTTTAAAGAGTTTGAGGAGGATAGGTGTTAATTCCTCTTTGAATGCCTGGTAAAACTCATTATTGAGACTATCTGGTCCTGGATTTTTGTTTTTGGGAAGGTTTAAATGATTGCTTCGACTTCCTCACTATTCACTGGTCTATTTAGATTATCCAGTTTTTTGTTTTTTGGTTTGTTTGTTTTTTTATTCAGTCTAGGTAGCCTACATGTTCCTAGAAACTTGTCTATTTTTTCTAGGTTATTGAATTTTGTGGCATATAGTCCTTCATAGTATTCTCATATGATCCTTTGTATTTCTATAGTATCAGTCATAATTTCTCCATTCCTTTACAATTTTGTTTATTTGTATTATTTTTTTATTTTGTCCTAGTGAGCCTAGGCAGGAGTTTGTCAACTTTTTAAATTTTTTTGAATAGCCAGCTCTTTGTTGCATTAATTTATTATTATTATTTTTGTTGTCTATTTCATTTAGTTCTACTCTAATTTTTATTATTGCAGTTCTCTGCTGACTTTGGGTTTTATTTGTTTTTCTTTTTCTAGTTCTTTAAGATGAAATGTTAGGTTTTTCATTTGGGATATTTCTTATTTATTGATATAGGCCTGTAATGATACAAATTTCCCTCCTATTACTGCTTTCACTACATACTAATAACTTTGTTATGATGTGTTTTTATTCTCATTCATTTCTATGTATACATTTAATTTTTTTTCTGTTTTTACCCAGCCATTTTAAAATAGCATGGTATTTAATCTTTATATATATGGTTTTGTTTTCCTGCATTCTTTTCACAGTTGATCTCCAGTTTCAAAACTTTGTGGTCAGAGAACACCTTTGCGATGATTTCAATCTTCTTAAATTTGATAAATCACATGTGTCCCAGAATGTGATTTATCCTTGAGAATGTTCCATGTGCACTAGAAAAGAAGGTATAGTGTTGTATTGTAGGATGAGGTATCCTGAAAATGTCATTAGGTCCATTTGTTGTAATGCATGATTTAAAGCTGATATTTTCTTATCGATTTTCTGTTTGGATGATGTGTTCATGGCTGTCAATGGGGTATTTAGGTCTCCTACTATAATTTTGTTTTTGTCAGTTTCTCCCTTTAGTTTTATTAGTAGTTACTTTATAAATTTTGGTGCTTCTTGATTGGGGGCACTTATATTAATAAATGTCACATCTTCTTGTTGTATTGTTTCCTTTATCATTATGATACACTCATCTTGTCTCCTATTGCCTTTTTTTATTTTGAAGTCTGTTTCATCAGATGTAAGTATGGCTATACCTACATTTCTCTGGATGCCAGTTGCTTGGAGTATTGTGCTCTACCCTTTCTCTTTGAGTCTATATTTGTTCTTATAGCTGAGGTGTGTCTCTTAGAGTCAGCTCCAAGAGACACATGGCTGGGTTTTGTTTTTTGATTCAATATTTTACTGTGTCTATATATTGCTGAGTTCAATCCATTTACATTTAGGGTGATGATTTCTATATGGAGATTTTTTATAGTCATTTAATCTTTTGTTTTCTGGTAGCTCAGTGTCTGCATTGTTTTACTTTATTTGTTTCTGTCTGTTATTTTAATTTAGTGATGTTCTATGACTTTTTGCCCTCTGTTTTCTCTTTTGTTATTTAATGTGTCTCAGTTCTAGATTTTTTTTTTGAGTGGTTACTGTTAAATTTATGTAAAATAAAGTTTCATATAAACAGTACACCCTTTAAAAAATATATGCTTCTTATTGTTATTTCCCTTTGGAGATTCAGACCTTTACTTCCTCTACTTTCATGGGATTCTTTTGTCACAAATTATTCCTATTTATTTTGACTTTTTGTTCCAGGTCAAATATCCTCCTTCAGTATTTCCTGTAATATAGGCCTGGTACTTGAGAATTTCCTCAGCTTCTCTATATCTGGAAAGGTTTTTATTTTTCCTTCATATCTAATGGATAACTTTGCTGGATAAATTATTCTAAGCTAACAATTTCTCCCTTTCAATAGTTTGAGTATCTGACTCCATTTTCTCCTGACTTATAGGGGATTTTTTGAGAAGTCTGATGGTAATCTGATAGGCAATCTTTTATAGGTTATTATCTTTTTTATTCCCCTGGCTGCATTTAGAATTCTTTTCTTGTCATTAATCTCTGACAACTTCAATTAATATGCCTTGGAGAAGGTCTATTCAAATTCAGGTAGTTAGGTGTTTTTTGTTTCTTGATTTAGAGGTTCCAGTACTTTTCATAAATTTGGGAAGTTCTTGTTGACTATTTGTTTGAATAGAGTCTCTGTGCTCTTTTCACTCTCTTCTCCTTCTGTTAAAATCATAATTCTTATATTATTTTTTCTGCTAGAATTACAGTTTTTGTAGTTTTCTGTCATTTTTTAATTTTTTACTCTTAAGTCTCTCTCTTCTTCCATCTGTGTTATTTCCATATTTCTATCTTTGATTTCACTAATTTATTCTTCTTTGGTCAGCTCTTCTTCCTAAGTTAGATATTTCTTTCTTCATCTCTTTATTAAATTCTTCATCTCCAGAATTTCTATTTGGTTCTCCTTTAAAATTTAAATCTCTTTGTTAAATGTTATTTTTGCTTGTGGTTTTCCTTTCTGAGTTCATTAAACTGCATGAGTTTTCTTACATTTCTTTGAGTTTTTTCAGAACTGCAACCTAAAATTCTCTGTCACTTAAATCATAAACGCCTATGCCTTTAAGACCCTTTTCTGGAGATATTTCATTTTGTTTCTGAGCAGCTTTGTTTCCTTAAACATTCACAGCTGTTAATGTGTTTCTTTTCCTGGGCATGTGTACACAAGAGTGGATCTTGCCACAGGTGGATATGAAAAGGTTTTTCTTTGGCTTCCCAGTTGGTATCACTGCAGTGTTTTAGTGTTTTATTTTCTGTTGGGCTGCAACAGTTTCTTTTCTTTTGTTTTTTTGTTTTGTTTTGTTTTGTTTTTGTTTTTTGTGTTTTTTTGTTTGTTTGTTTGTTTGTTTGTTTTTTGGTCTTCTTAAGATGAGAGATTTCCTGAGAGGTGGGCTTCTCTTTGAGCTAGTCACCTTCGTCTCAGTGGGAAAATGTGGTGGGCAATGGGACCCTGTGCCTCTGAAAACTCACTGCTGGTCCTGCAGGCAAAGGAAGTCACTCTTATGATTGCTTACTGGGCTTTTTTGTAGGCCTCTGCTGGTTTCAGCCAGGGGGTGGGGGCAAGTTTTGTTGGGTGAGGTGCAGGTTTGTTTGTGGTGCTGAATAATGGCAATTTTCAGTTTGTTACTGACTAGCCCCCACAGCTTCTTCCCTATAAACACTGGGCAGAAGTGGGAAAGATGAGCTCTGGGAGAATGAAGGGAGGTAGCTAGGCTCCTGTCTTTTGTTCTGCCTGGCAGTGAGGGTAGTGTGGGCTTATGCCTTCTAGTTGCCCTGAGGTTTTTGTCTTTGTCTTTGGTGCTGGGTTCAGCTTATAAGCTGGTCCCTCAATCAGGAATGTAGGGACCAGGGAAGACACATGCACTGTGGACCCACATCCTGGCCCACCACCAGAACTGCACTGGGATTTGGGTGCACATTTTGTGTCCACCACATCCCCATCTATCTTTCTTTCAGGATTGTACTAGGTTATGGGCCTGCTTTCCTCAGATCCCACGTCATGCTTCTCTCCTGGGCTCCAGTCTATGTCCTCTGGCCCTGTTTTTGCACTTCCTCCTTCCGCCCCACCCAGCGTGCCTCTTCCCCCTACCTACCTTTAGGTGTTTGCTTTCAATGTGTGGGTCTCTCAGCTGAGGTTATGTGTTGCTTAGGGATTCCTTTGTTGATTTATAGTTGTTTGATTTATTGTTATATCCAGGAGAGATTTTAAGTATCTCTTTTCATGCCATCGTATTTTCTTCTCCCACCTCTGCTTATTTTTTAGATTTCTTATTAATTTATTTTGAAATGATTTTATATTTTCAGAGAGTTCCTATGTACATTTCACCCAAGTGCCGCTAATGTTAACATTTTAAATAATCATGGTACAAGTATTAAAACCGAGATGTTAGACTCAAGTGTCATTCTGGGTGCACTGTGCATTCGTTGTGCCTCATGTGGCTGGCTGGGGGGTCAGTAGGCTCTCGAAGGAGAATATTGCCTAGGGCCAAATAAGTGAAAGGAGTGTCTGCCAATGGAATGAATGCCATTTCAAGTGTGGCAGAAAGAGAGGAAAAAATGACATTCACAGAGCAAGTCAGTCAGTCATGCCTCCTGCAGCGAAGACCAAATGGATTCCTAGGGAAGCCTTGCAAGAAAGAGGTGAGTAAAGCAGTTAGATATTACTCTAAATATGTTGTTTATCACATCTGATATCATGTAGGTTTCTTTTTTTAACCTGTTTTTCATTTGTTTCCTAATTCTCCTTTAATATGATATAAGGCCAGAGACATTAAGTCTCAGTGCCTTACAGGTAGTAGCCACTCAAAGATTTATTCCCTGAAACAATACTATGAATTAACCTCACATATCAAAAAAAAACAAATAGAATGCCAGTGACAATGGCCAGACATTTGTTACACATTTACTATGTACTGGTTTTCTGGACTAGTCACCCAACCTGAAGCTGCAAGCTCTTAATCAGCAAAAATGTTTTGCAGGAGGGACAAGGGCCACCCCGCAGAGATTTCTGCCACATCTCAGGAAAACACAGATTTTTCTTGACCCTCAAGCCAGGAAGTCACAGTGATTGGAGGAGCCAGACCTGTCAGGACTGAAACCAAAAGACTATAAACCAGCACCAGAGTGGACAAAGAACACATTAGAATTCTTTGGGGACCAGTGATTCAAAAATCTGGTGTCTCCCACTTCTCCTCATTTTGGCACTTCAGAAATTCCCTAACTAGACACAACCCTGAGGAAAAGGGTGGGCTATCATTGATAAAATTATTGTTACTGTAGCCAACTGGGGGACTTAAAAAATAAAGGTCATTACTGAAAACAAAAGTTCTATTTGTTACACATTTAAGTTTGTAGACTGAAGTTTATTCTTCCTATAAAATTATTCATGAATATTATATAGTAACCATAAAACTGTAAGTTCAGTGTTATGAGCATTTTCCCTTCACTCAGACATCATGGGGTTTTATTTGTTAACATTTTTGTTTTATGCCTATGGTTGACAAGAAAAATAGCTGAGGGAAGCCAATAGACTGCCTTATCTGGCATCATCACTTCACTAAGTTACGAGTTCCTCTAGGACAAGAACATACATTTCCTTTGAATCTCCCACCTGGTCATTGGCACACACAGTGCTTGCACTTAGTAGGTCCTCAATAAATGTTTAGTAAATGAATTATAAACAAAATACACACTGAGAAAAACACCAAAACAAACAAACAAAAAACAAAACAAGAAACACCAACAACTAAAAACTAAAATGCTAACTACAAGCCTTGTTTTGGATTTCACAGTGTATTCACTAATGTAAATTTTTCTGTTCCAGAATCCTAGTTAACATTAAGTTCTCATGTTTCCTTACTTTCCTTTAATCTGTGACAGTTCATTAGTTTTCTCTTTTATGACCTTGACAATATAAAGAGTATTGATCAAGTATTTTGTGGAATGTCTCTAAATTTTGGTTTGTCTGATATTTGCTCATAATTAGACTTGTATTATAAATTTAGAGAAAGGATATCACAGATGTGAAGAGTGCTTCTCATTGTATTATATTGGAGGTACATGATGTCACCATAGTTTATTACAGTACTGATGATGTTAACCTTGATCAGTTGGTTAAGGTGAGGTCTGCGAGGTTTTTCCCCTGTACAGTTAACTACTCTTTTATTTTAAACTATATTTATCAGAAAGTAATCACTAAGTCTAGACTATACTTAAGGGGAGGGAAAAAAGGCTGTATCTCCTGGAACTAAAAGTATCAAAGAATTTGTGGAAAAACAAGTTCTGACAATTAACTTCATGAACTTGCCACCATGTGCTTACATTGGCAGCACTATCCAAACAACTTGGTAAGGTTTTATTACCTTGGTATATCTGTGTCTCATAGCTGTGTTCATGTCAATGTGTGGAGGTATCTTATTGAGTAGTGTTCATTATTGTTGTATGTTTTTGTGTGCCATTGTGAGAATGTCAGAGCTAAAGCAATGAACAAACATTAAATTTCTTGTGAAACTTGGCAAGAGTGGAAGTGAAATCAGGGACATGTTAGTCCAAGTTTGTGGGGATAATGCCATGAGGAAAATGGGAATGTACAAATGGATTAAATGTATTTCTGAGGGGATGGAAAGTGTCACTGATGAAGAGAGCTCAGGGTGGCCAGTAACAAGCAGAACTAATGAAAACATTGCAAAGATCATCAAGTTGTGCATCAAAATCATTAACTGACTGTGAGAAGCATAAAAGGCCAAACAAACATCGACAGAGAAACAGGAAAATCTTAACTGAAAACCTTGGCATGAGAAAGTTGTGTACAAAAAATGGTCCCAAAGGTTCACACCAATTAACAAAAGCAAAGGAAAGTTGCCAAGACATTTTGGAGAGGCAAAATGATGTTTTGAGATGTGTTTTCAGTGGTGATAAAACATGGATGTTTCAATACAACCCTGAAACAAAGTGTCAAAGTGAACAATGGAAGTCAGCCAATTCTCCACAACCAAAAAAAGTTCCATTAGTCCAAATCAAGAGTCAAAATTATGTTGCTAACCTTTTGTGATATCAGAGGGATTCTTCATTATGAATTTTTACCAACTGGACACACAGTCAAACTATTTGGAAGTGCTGAAAAGGCTGCATGAAAAAGTTAGACACAAACGACCTGAACTTTTCACCAATTCATGGCTCTTGCATAACAACAATGCACCAGCTCACATGGCACTGTCTGTGAGGGATTTTTTAGCCAGCGTACAAATAACTGTATTGGAACACTCTCCTATTCACCTGATCTGGCCTCCAGTGACATTTTTCTTTTTCCAAGGATAAAAGAAATACTAAAATAAAGACAATTTGATGTCATGCAGGACATTAAGAATAATACAATGACAGATCTGATGGCCATTCCAAAAAAAGAGTTCCAAAAATTGCTTTGAAGGGTGGACTAGACACTGGCATCAGTGCATGGCTTCCCAAGGGAAGTACTGCAAAGGTGACCATGGTGATATTCAGCAATTATGTATGTAGCACTTTTTCTAGGATGAGTTTGCACACTTAATTGTCATACCTTGTATGTTGAAATCACCCTAGTGACTAAAAAATATATTGGGGAAAAAGTTTAAGACTATAAAAATATCTTTTTTTTTTTTTGAGGATCCAAGATAGTAGAGTAGATAAACACTGTGCTTGCTTCACCCTGTGAACAACTAAACTGTAGAATCACCAACCTGGAGAACCATTTGAAGTATAATTGAACAGAAGTTTTATAACTTCTTTATAACTAAAGAAGAGGCCATGTTGAGACTGGTAGGAGGAGTGAAAATGTGAAACAATCTGATTACAAACCTCCATGTGATGGTGTAAATCAGAAAGAATAACTTGACCACAGAGGTTCCTCCTGGAGGCACAAGGGATCCCAGCCCTGCACCAGGCTTTCCAGTTCAGAGTAGTGGTGCTGGGAAGAGAAGCACTACAAAATCTGGCTATAAAAAACAGTGGAAATTCCAACCATTCAGGTGGGACAAAGGGCTGTGGGAAACCCAGATTTTCTCTTGAAGTACATGTATATTGACTCAGTGACTCATGGGCACTCACCTGGGGCTCCAGCAGAGAGATGGTGGCTCGGTGCATTGGAGGCACACAGCGGACTGACTGAGTTGTGTGTCTTTGGGGGTGAGGACTGGAAGACAGTTACTACTTTTCCTGAGTTGGGTCTTTTACCCGAGCAGCTGGCTGGCAGGAGCCAATTTTCCTGTGTTGCGCACTCTTTCCACACAGCCAAATCTGAATCTGATTGATCTGGTGAACTCTGATCTTCATTTTTCTGACTCACTGGGACCCCACCCCACCCATCTCCCCCAGTGCAAGGGGCACTTTCTTCAGTAAGCAGCCAGACCTGCTGCATTGTAATCTTTTTTTTGAAAATTATTGGAGGAGTCCGCAGATCCAAGTGTGTTGCAAATGCACTCAATGTGCTCTGAGACTTTTGCTGAGTAGCTCTAGCACAGCACTAGCACAAAACAAGAATCTACAGGAACACCCAGCACAGGAAGACTGTGCCAGGGCCTCACAGATCATCTACTA